>VDFB02252095.1:0-90005 GCA_007258455.2 Sequoia sempervirens
GTATTCAGTCTAAGAACCTTTGGAAGGCAACTTTTAAGGAATTGAAGGCTTGGAGACATCTACCATAACACACACCTGCACAAATTTATTCTAACACCTTAGCAAATCCACTTGTTCAGCCAACCGTTAAATTAGACTGAGATCTCTTAAAACCAGCGAGATGTACAACTCAATCCACAAAGGGATTTTAGTGATGATTGTTCATGCTGGATTAAAAAAGAGGTCCAAGGAGTCAAAAAGATATTAGCCTACCCAAAGAATCCAGATCATTATTTCTCACCAAGTAACGGTACTCGACACTCTAAAATTGAACAAGCAAGAAGCCTATCTCCAAAAGGGATATAGAAGGCTCAACAAGGCTGCTCCAAATGGATTACTACATGCCACAAAATCCTCAAAAGGAGGACACTTCCCCAATCACACCAAAACTAGAGACCAGTTGCTAATATCTTTCAAAATTGAATCCAAACTCTTCAGAAAAATGAAAATTTAGTGTCTTGTCTGCCGAACCTCAAAATTGTCCAAAAACATTAGAACTAAGCCTCTTAACTGCTCTCCCAACAAAGAATCACACTTCTCCTTGTCTACAGAAATATGAGAAACCCTAATAGCCTCATTCACTGAAAGGTCTTGAGACAAATTTGAAGCGAGAGAGAATAGCCTTCGATCAACTAGTTGACGGGAGAAATTGGGAAACATTGATTGGATCTGCTACTTGCAAAAAGCCCCACAACTATGAAAGCATTATGGAAATTCTTGCATTCCCTATAAATAAAAGCAATCTCAATTTCTAATGATCACCAGTTGTGTTATAAGCATCCACCTGATACCTTTTTTGAAATGTCGCCAATTTCCATGACTGTACTTCAAAATGAAGCTCTGTTTCTGATTCATCTTTGCTTGCTTGCCTACTCCCGTTCGCCATTAGAGCTCAATGAAAATTGATTTGTTATGAGTGCATAATTTTAATGTGGTGATGGTTTTTGCTAAAGTAAAACAAACGGTATATCATGAATCAGTTTCTAGACCAATTTTCTCACTGAGAAGTGTGGTTTTATAAAAAAATTGGTCAAATACTAAGATTTCTATTTATTTATTTTTTTAAATGTGGCGGTAATTTTTATTTTTATTCTTTTGATTTTTTTTTGTTTAATTTGTGAGGCAATTTTTGTTTCTCCATAAACGTAACCTGATTTTTTTTCCTAATCCTAACCCTAACTTAATTATTCCCTAATCCTAACCCTAACCCATTTTTTTCCATTTTTATTTCTAATTAATTGATTTATTTTTTAAAATATTCAATTTAAAAATCTTTTATCTTTTGATCGTCCAATTTATTTCTGAGATTTTTTCCTACTACGGTCCTTTGCTATTTTTGGGGTTATGCTAATGTCTTTTTAGCAGACCATCTTCTGCAAGCTTTTCTTGCTTTATAACGTTGTCTGGTTCAGTTCATAGCAGACTAAAGTGTTTTTGTTGTTTTGTCCTATGTGGCAAACATACAAAGCGATGCGGATGAATGTAAATATTTTACATGATAATAGACTTGATTATCGGAAAAAAAAAAGAATTGTATTCAGTGCACGTTTCGTTAATCCTTTGAATGACCTAACACAGTAACAAATAAGAAATACATTACACAATGTAAAAATATAACAATAACTGCAACTAAAATTGGTATACAAGCTTCTTGAGTGTAGAGCACAAAGCCAAAAAGTCTTATTTTTGCTTGTACCATTAAAGGGATCGACACTAAGCCAGCAATAAATTCTTTATCACTCAAGTACGAGTTGACTTTAAGTGAAAACTTGACAAGAAGAGAGCTTCAAAAGATGCGTGCAAGTCCTATACACAAAGAAATAAAACCAACACTTAGATTTATAACCACAGATATGAATCATTGACTAGTTTCCATACAATATCTTATAATTTTGCAGAAAGTGCTTTATAACACTGTACCACAAATTAAAATCAAGAAATATAGGAAGATAATTAGCAAAAGTTAAACTCACTTTGTACAATAACTATTCTGAGAAAATAAAATGGATTTGTAAAACTGCACCATAAATTAAAATAAATAAATTTAGGTAAAGACTTGTTTTCCTTTTCTCTCTCTCTCTTGTATTAGGGGAATGAGCAGCCCATCAGCCAATGAACCAGCAGGTGGGCCCCTAGAACCCCCCATCTGATGGGCGACTGGGTGACCGGAAATCCATATCCTCTTCATCAAAAGGACCATGGAGCTGCTGGGGAATCGAACCATGATTGCTCAGCAAACACGCAGCAACAAGTACTCTCAAAATACTTAGTAGGACACTCTGACAAGAAGTACTATCAAGTGCTGGTCAAGAAATATAGGAAAATTATCATTAATAGCTCAAATTTCTCAGGACATCAAGTACTCTCAAAAGAATACAATGTACAGTAAACTTCAGTTTCATTCATCATTTGAAGGATCTAACATAGTAACAAAAGAGATGTATCATAGAATGTTAAAAAAACTATAACTGCAATTATCCGCTGCAGACAAGTTTCTTGAGTGTACCTCACAATGCCAAATTTCAAATCTTATTTTTCCTCGTGCTATTACATTGATCAACACATACTACAGCAATACATGCATAATCTACCAATCTCTAAGAGTAAATTTTAATTGGATCTTTGAGCGAAAAAGAGCATCAAAAGATGCGTGGAAGTCCTCTATGCAAAAACAACTAAAACCAGTTATTTGATTTACAATCTCAAAACTGAATCATTGATAGGTTTCCAATTTCCATAGAACATCTTCTAATTTTGCAGATGGTGCTTTTCAAAACTATTACAAATTAAATTTGAGACGTATAGGAATATAATTAGTAAAAGCACAACTGTCAAATGGAATGAACTCAAGTGCTAAAATCATTTCGGCTTTCATAATGGAGACCCACCCGTGTTCAAATCTCCAAGAGACATGTTACATACTTAAAATGTACAAATGTTGTGTGTCAAATGGGTGAACCACCCTAGTGAATTCTGGATGTGGCATACCCAATTAGATGAGCCAAGTGCAAGTCATGGGTGAATTTGACAGAAGATATTCCCTTTGATTGTGTCATCTATGACAAAAAACCAATCAAAAAGAATATAGTAAAAGCACAACTTGTGCTGTACATCAACTGTTCTCAAAAGAATACAACAGAGTGTTCTCAGAATCGCTCATCCTTCAAATGATCTAACAAAGTAACAAAAATGAAATATAATAGACACTGTAAAAATACAACTGCAACTATCTTTTGCAGACATGCTTCTAAGTGTAGAAGCACAATGGCAAATTTCAAATTTCATTTTTGTTTGTACCATTGGAGGGTTCAACAATTAAGCCAACAATACATGCTTAATCTATAAGTATGAGACAACTTTAATTGGATCCTGAGAAAAAAGGAAGTTCAAAAAGATGTGTGCAGGCCCCATATGCACAAATAACTAAACCAAGCACTTCAATCTACAACCCCATCTCTGAATCTTTGATCTGCTTCCATACAATATCTTCTAATTTTGCAGAAAGTGCTTTGTAAAACTGTTCCACAAATTGAAAGCAAGAAATATAGGAAAGTATTTAGTAAAAGCACAATTTGTAAGTACATTTTATATAAGATTCAAAAAGAAAAAATGAAACAAAAAAAAACCACAGAAAGATGAATAATACACATACCTTGTGATATTCTAGGGTGTCACCCACAGCCTTTCTTACTTCAACCATAAAAACAGTAGGAGTAACTTCAAAAACCTGCACAATAGTTCCCAAACCACAAATATAATATATATAATAGAAGTGCAAGCATGGTACATTTTGTTGCACAGTTTCAGCTCACAAATTTGAAAAACATCCTAACAAAGATCATAACAAACCAAATCAGTCAACAAGTCAATAAAAAAATTTGACAGCGTTTCCCACTGTCTTGGAATGCATGTAACATGGATGTTTCTAGTAAATGATTTTTATTCACAAGGATAGTATATTTCACTTTTCAGTATACCCCCTGCAAAACATCACAGTGTTTACATAAAAAATATGAATATCTGTATCATGATAGGAGATGGTGTTGACAAAAATCCATGATTATTCCTCTACATTTATAGCTATTCAAATTTAAGTATCGTTATCTTGGATTTCATCAGTGTTCCACGGGGACGCTCCACACAACCCCCCCCCCCCCAAAAAAAAAAATTGTGGACAAACCCGAGACGGGGACGTTTCCAAGACGCGGGGATGCCTGGAAAACGTCTTCCGCCGTTTCTCCGCCGTCCCCTTAACATTGCTCCCAAAAGGGGACTTCCAGGCATCTCTGAGACTCCCAGACGTCTCCAAGACTCCAAGGAAACTCCTGGGCATCCCCCACAAAAATGCATAAAAATAATGATTTTTTTCTCTTTTAAATTTAAAAATCAATAGTGAAAACTATTAAAACTTAAAAGCTTTTAAGTTAAATTTATTATTTGTTACCCTAAAAAGTAAAAAGTCAGACTTAGCATCATTTTTCTTTCAATCATCATCCTCTTAAGTAAATTTATTATGAAATTCAAATAATGAAACATCTAGTTCGCATTCCAATGTCTATTAAGTATATTTTCATTTTGATTTTCAATGTTCACTAGTTCAATGAAATCATTGCAATGTGTTTAAACTTTAAACTTTACTTATTCCTTAGGCTTCTACAATTATATATCTTTTTATAATTAATTTTTCAAGTACTATATGTATTTCAGCACTGCTCCCCCGCCGCTGTCACCCCACTGTGCCCCGGCCGCCCACAAACTTAGATCCCCCCATCCCTGCATCCCCGAAACGCATCCCCTCCCATCCCCGAAACCCCATGGAACACTGGATTTCATTTGTTAGGGTACAGAACTTTGTTCAGTTCCAGTTGACAGAAGTTGAACCCAAATTTTCTCTGTATTGTTTTATGTAAATATTACTGTGATTGGAATATAGCAATCTGGGTTTGATCATGATTTTATTTTAAAGAAAAAATAATAGGGAATATATACCAACACTGAACATAAACGTAGTTCAGACTGCAGACCATAAACATAATGCAATAATTAGGTTATCTTAGCATTATGAGTGTAAATTTGATACACATATTGACATTTTCCAACCCTGTAGAATCCAAATACCATATTGAAAAGCTCTGGGGCTTTGAGCAAGGTTTGGCTCTAAAATTGTGAACTTCGCCTTAGAAACATTTGAAGGCCAGCCTGAAACAGTACCCACCATGGATCACAAGCTAATATAATGATCAGTGAGCTTTTGATGGAAAGAATGAATGGTACTGCCCCAAAAGAACAAAAGTTGTGACAACCAACACCAGCCAATGCATCATAATCACGTAAGCTTCAATGCCTGTAAGGACTAACACAAATCAAAGTTACCACCCACCATTCATCTTCATCCAAGAGCCTGCGGATCATATAAGCCTCATAAGTAAAAGTAGCTATAGGGTCCACTCAAAAGCAGTCCTCCATGTAGCATGCAAGCATTAAGGGAAAAGGATGTCAAAGAAAGGGGATATCTAAAGGAGCAACTGCCATCAGATGCCTCACAAAGTATCATTACCATTGGCTTTCACAGGCAGATTTCCCACAATACCATACTATGCAGGATGGACAAAAAACCTTACAAACAAGTTGGCCTATAGGAGATAAAAATGGTTGCCAATGATTAACAAGCTGTGTGGATAATCTAGGAAAAGAATGAAGCAAAAATGTGATTCTTTGGCAAGCCATAGCAAGAAATTGTGAAATGGATTAGTTTGAAGGATGCTTATAGTTGGCAGTTTGAAGGTTTAGCTTGGAGTGCAAGCAAGAAAAGGGATGTTTTTCAAATAATCCAAAGGTAGTTGCAGAACAAAGCAAGATCAGTTGCACGATTAATCATGGCAGATCATCCGTCACTACATTGCTCAAGCTTGCCTGAGAATGCCACCTCTTGGATGGGATGAAAATCATCACCATATGTGTCAGAATTGCAGTGCACATAATGCCCTTGCAAATTGTATAAATTGAGCCTTGTGCTCAATAGTTATGGTATTTTGACCATTTTTCTTTAGCTTTATTCTATATCTTTACCTACAAGGTATTCAGCCTAAGCAATTTTCTTTTGTAATAGCTTGGAGTGCAAATAAGAAGAGGGATGCTTTCCAGATCATCCACCACTACATTTCTCAAGCTTCTTTGAGAACACCACTATAGGATGGGATAAAAATTGTCAGCACATTTGGCAAAATCGCAGTCACAAGATGCACTTGTAAATTGTATATCTGTGCCTTGTGCTTGGTAGTGATGATATTTCAAGTATTTTTCTTTGAAATTACTCTTAATCTTTAGTTACTTGGTATTTAGCCCTAGCAGTTTTCCTTTGTAATAGCTCCTGGCCTTTGTGGCTAAATGCAATTTTGTATGTTTTGAAATGCTTGATAAAATGATTTGTAGCTTATGTGAGCTCTTAGCATATTATGTGTACATGTTCAATTTGATTGTAGTAGTTTTATCTCTTGAATTTTGTCAAACTGTGATAATTCAAAGTTATAATAAAGGATAATCCGTTCTGTGTTGTTTTATTTAGAGAATGTTTGAAAGGTCACATTGTCCTTACCACTGCAGCATTTTACTTTTGTTTTAGCATGGATTTCTTTTAAATGTCTCTTCCCTTTTCATCCGTTGTGGTCTTTGAGGGGTCTAGTTTATTAATTCAGCAATGGTCTCCAAATTTTAACCCTGCATCTTCTACGATCAAATTTATCCCTTTTTGGGTCCAACTACAGTCTATGCCTCTAGAGTATAGGGAGCCAAAAATTGTAGAGATCTTGGCAAATCAAATAGGGATTTTTTTAAAACGTGATTATGTTTTCTTTAGAAACACAGGACAATCAGTTAGGGATTGTGTCTTGCTTGATGCTACAAGGAAATACCAAAGAGCTTCACAGTAAATCTAAGAATGGGGTGTGGATTCAGAGCATTTTAGTAGAAACCCCTAAGAATGTTTGCACAAAATGTCACCATTTGGGACATTTTTCCAAGGTTTGTCAAGAGATACAAAATATCAAGGTTAAGTCTGATATATCTTTGCAAGTACAAGAGTCTCCTATGAAAAATTCAAAGGTTTTGTCTTTCTCAAAGCAAATAACAAAACCCATTTTGCAAGATGATAAGCTAGTTCAGATTCAAAGACATTCTTGCAAAATGGCTTTTCCAACGAATAAAACAGAATCTTATGCTCTGAAATTGTTTTCAAAACAAGGCCCCAAAGAGTTTTCAGTTGTTGTACCAAAATCTTTGTTGAAAAGATTATCTAGGCCACTGTTGGGTTTTGAACTTTTGGGCATTCTCTTCAACTATACTGCCCCTAATTGCCTTTTATCAACATGCATCAAATGGAGGAAATTGTTAGATCTCTAGTGACTGGCAATGTACGCCCAATAAAAGGTGATGAAAGTTCCTTTTCATGAATCCCATTGAGAAGCATGGGGATCAAGCTAATCATGCAAAACAATACGTGTAGTGCATGACAACCATCCAAACTTTTTGGAATAGAGTAGTTCTAATGAGCTAGAATAAATGGAATTTAAGAGTATGGTAGAGGAAGGCAATTTTGAAGGGTTGGCGGATAGTATAATCGGTAAGGTAGGTTTAAAATTAATTGAAGAAATTCCCAAACTCAAAGCTCTGAATCTACTGTCAAGAAAACACCTGGAATAAGAGGCAGAAAATCTCATTCAATGAGAATCTAGGAGGAGATAGCTGTTGGCATTCAGTCAACATTGGACTGTAGTGTTAATGTAGCTTCAATTAAGCAACCAAGACTGAGGAGAGCTTGTTGCACTCCTCGAATGTAATGAAAATAGTCTCTTGGAATGTTAGAGGCATCAACGCCTCTAACAAAAGAGCCCAAATCAAGCATCGGTTGGATGCTTGTGAAGTGGATATAGTGTTAATTCAAGAGTCTAAAATTGCAGATCACATGTTTCAATCCGTTATCAAAAAGTGGTCGAAATAGAAATCAAGTCACTCACTTGCTCAAGGAGCATCAGGGGGGTTACTTACTTTATGGAATGCAAAAATAGCTAGGATTGTTTCTGTTACAAATAAAACAAATTGGCAACTCATGAAAGTAACTCATTTTGAGTTAAGTTTTTGGCTTATAAATGTATATGGGCCATCTTCAACAGCTGGTAAGAAACTCCTATGGGACACATTAAAGCAGGCTTTGGATCAATTAGGGGAAAAGAAATTCATACTAGCGGGTGATTTTAATGCAATTGTTTCTCTTCAAGAGAAGAAAGGGGGTATATCTCCTCCACAAAAGAAGATGGAAAACTTTAATTATTTCATTCAAGATAATGCTCTTTTTGACATCCAACCTGCTACAAGAAAGTTTACATGGACAAACAAATTGCAGAATGCCTTGACAGGTTTCTATCCTCTCCAAATTGGATAGTAGATGTTTACTCCTAAGTTACTGGATTCGTACCCACAGGCCTCGAACCAGGTTCGGGTGCGAACCCGGTACGGGTTCGCCTGTGGGTACGCGCTGGGCACGCACCCTGTGCGTACCCAGCGAGCACCTTGCCCAAAGGTACGCGGACCCGGGGGTACCAGCCGCATACCCGGGCGAACCATTGAGAACCCACGGTCCAGCACTTAAAAAGTGGGCCCAAAAGTGAAAAAAAAACAATTTTTTAATTTCTATTTTGCCTCTTAACCCTAAAACAACCCAATATGAGGCCTTTCAACACTAAAACATTTCATTTTTACCTCTCATTTTGCTCTCTCCATATTTTCTTTCCATCTTAGCATTTTGAAGGGAGGTGATTGCATTTGAAGGAGATCGATTGTGGAGTGGCAAATAGCTTCTACAAAGGAGATTTAAGTGTTCAAGGTATGCATTTAAACCCTATTCTTTAATCTTTTGATGAATTTTTTTAAGTTTCTTAGTTTTTGATGAATTTTTTCAAGTTTGTGAATAAGTTTTTCAAATATATATATTTTTTTTCATTTTTTTTATAGATTGCAACAATGGCCAGTAGTCAAAGTTCAGTGGGTGGGGATGGAAGCCAAAAGTTCAAAATTGATAAAGGATCTCCTTTATGGAGACATACCACACGAATTTCACAAATTCCTGGAGGTGGGGGGTTTGTTTGGAAGTGTAATTTTTGCAATGTACAATATAATAGCTCCTACTACCGAGTGAAACTTCATTTTATGGGCCCTGGTGGTAAAGGGATTAATATGTGTGTGGGCCCAGATAAGAAGGGGTTTTCTGCTGTACAAATAGCAGCATTTATAAAAGAACAAGAAGATGCTGACAATTCGGTTGCAAGAGGAAAACAAACTAGTTATAGTTCCGGAAAGAAAAAAACAACATTACCCACTCAGATAGTTAGGCCCTCTAGACATCCCTTCTTGTCTATACCCTCTACGGAAGAAGAAGATGAAGAACCAGAAACCACCACCCGCAAGAGAGGTCCATTAGAGAAGGCATTTAAAATGGAGGCAAGAGATATTGCTGAAGAAAAAATTGCACGTTGCCTCTATGCCAATGGTCTTCCATTCAACTTGGTGAGATCACCATATTGGAAGGACATGGTGTCAGCAATAAATAGTGCACCTCTTGATTTCACAAGTCCTGGGTATGAAAAGGTGCGTACCACCTTATTGCAAAAAGAGAAGAAATATGTAGAGGCCCAACTAAAACCAATTAGAGATTCTTGGGTTGAAACAGGTGTATCTATTGTTTCCGATGGATGGAAAGATTGCAAAAACCGTCCATTGATTAATGTTATTGCAGTGTCCCCCAAGGGGGCAATGTTTTAGGGCGGTTGACTATGAAGGGGAAGTGAAAGAAGTGTTCATTTCCGGGATTCTCATTGACTCCATAGAGATGGTGGGTAGTGAAAATGTTGTCCAAGTAATTACGGACAATGCAAAAGTTTGCAGGGCTGCAGGTGCTTTGGTAGAGGCGAGATATGAGCACATCTTTTGGACACCGTGCAGTACCTCCCTCAATTTGGTGATGCAAGCAATTGGCAACCAAATAGAGTGGGTGAAAGAAATATACCAGGAGTCTGAGGAGATCCAGATGTTTGTGACAAACCACCATATGTCACAAGCAATTTTCAGAACTTTTCAACATTGGAATTGTTGAAGGTAAATTTTAAAATTTAATTTATTTAGTTTCATTTATCATTTATGTCATGTTTTACATAATTGAATAAAATAATTTTTTGCATTATTTACATATTTTAAATGTGTTATTAACTTACTATTAACATGTTCTTAGGTTGCCGAGACCCGGTTTGCATCTCACACAATTGTTCTGAGACGACTTGTGAAGGTGAAAGATGCATTGAGTCAAATGGTTATTAGCAACCAATGGGGTATATGGAAGCAATCAAATTCAGAGAGGGCCCAAAAAGTCAAGGCATTGATCTTGAATGACGATTGGTGGGATCGTGTGAATTATGTATTGGAATTCACCGAACCTATCATGTCTATGCTTCGGTTTGTTGATACAGATGAACCATGCTTGGGGGATGTCTATGATAGCATGGACACAATGTTGGAAAAAATAAAAATAGAAATACAAAAAAAAGAGAATGATCCTGAAGACACCTTGTACAAAAGGGTGGAAGCAATTGTTCTTCATCGTTGGAACAAGATGACAACTCCATTGCACCTCCTTGCATATGCCCTATCTCCGAGGTACTATACCACTGAAGTACTTTCTATCCCAGGGAGAATACCGCCATATAGAGATTCTGAAGTTGCTAATGGGTATAAGACGGCATTTAGTAGAATGTTCAGTGATCCAGAAGTGCATGCAAGTGTCATGAGAGAATTTGGAATGTTTGTCACAGGAAAATCAAAAAATCATAACGCTTTTGTTGCTAGAGACCAATACAAAATGGATGCTCTTACATGGTGGTACCTCCATGGTCAAGATTATATGTATCTCCAACCTCTTGCAATCAAGATCCTCTCACAAGTTTTTTTTTTTTTGCCACTTGTATTGTAAAATTTAACACTTAACATTCTTGAATTTATCTTGCATTTTTTTATTTTATTTTTAATTTTGTTGGTTTTCTCTCCAGGTTGCAAGCTCTTCTGCCGCTGAACGGAATTGGAGTACATACTCCTTTATCCACTCAGTGAAGCGTAACCGGTTGGCTGCAAAAAGAGCTGAAGACTTAGTGTATATTCATTCCAATTTGCGTCTTCTGTCACGTAAGGATCCTCAATACAGGCAGGGGGCAGCGAGGCTTTGGGATGTAGCACCCGAGTCTACTGACTTGGATGCAACCATTCAGGATCTTGCTAGAGCCACTATGGATGATGTGGGTGATATTGATGACATATCACATGGTGTTGGATCCGCTTTGGGTTCAAATGATGATGATTTTGAAGTTGAAACCACTCAAAATCCAAGTCATGATGATTCTGACAATCCTTTTGATGATTGATGAGCACATGAACAATGAACATTGAATCATGTTTCAATGTTTCATGAACTACATTTTGTAATTCAGTAATTTTATTTGAATATTTTTCAACTATCAATTGGCATTTAATATTTATCTTTGGCATTTGGCATTGATCAATGATCAAGTATCATACTATGAAATGATTTAGTTTTACAATTCTCTATATTTCTCTTATTTTTTTGTATTTATAATACATATATGTAGATTTATAATATATTAAATTATTAATATATATATATATACACACGTACCCATACGCACCCAAACCCCTAAAAAAATTTTGCCCGTACCCACGTACCGGGTTCTCGTACCCGAACCCGTCCCCAAACCCGAACCGGTAACTTAGGTTTACTCCTTATCATCAGGAATCTTGCCTTTATGTGGATCAGATCACTTTGCTATTTATTTGTGTATATCAGCAAAGTCAACTAAACCAAAGAATAAGTCCTTTAAATTTGCAGCGATGTGGTTTAGGTACCCTGATTTTCTTCAACTTCTTAATCAATGGTGGTTGAATGCCCCTTTTGTTAGAGGCTCAAGAATGTTTCAATTTTGCAGAAAACTTATGTACATTAAACATCACATAAAATCATGGAATGTACAAATTTTCAAAAAAAAATTGAGCAGAAAGAAAAGGTTTTTAAACAGTTATCAGATATTAATGATCATATACTTTCTCAAGGGATGGATGCAGCTGCGTTTGAACAATAGAAAATGTTACAAGCAGAATGGGCGGAATTGTTGTCAAGAGAAGAAGTTTATTGGAGACAAAAATCTCAAGAACTTTGGTTAAAAGAGGGGGATAGAAATACCAAATTTTTCCACATTTCTACTAAAATTAAAAGAGCCAAAAATTCCATTTCTTCAATTCAGGACAGTTTATCAGGGGTTTGTCTTACCAAAGGAGCAGATATTCAGAATGAAGGTATAAATTTTTTCTCAAACTTGTTAGCTGCTCCTATATCTCAATCTTGGCAGTCTGTTAGGGAAAGAGAGGAATTACTAGATGCCATACCAAAGTTGATTTGTAAGGAGGAAAATGACCAATTAATGAAACTGTTCACTCTAGAAGAAGCGAAATCTGTTGTTTTTTCTTTGCCACCTGATAAGGCTCCAGGCCCGGACGATTTCACAACTATCTTCTTTCAAAAGTGTTGGGAATTTATTGGAGCTGATCTTCTCAGGGCAATGGAAGAGTCTAAGAAATCAAGGACCATGTTAAAGCAATTTAATGTTACTCACTTAGCTATAATCCCAAAGGTTGGTCAATATCACTTTGTAATACTGTGTATAAGATATTTACAAAAGCAATATATCTTAGACTTCATTCTTTCATTTCTAAAATAATATCAAAGGAGCAAGGAGGTTTTGTTTCAGGGAAATAAATGGCTGAAGGGGCACTGGTTGCACATGAGGTTTTGCACTCTATTCATTCCAATAATTTGTCCTCCATCATCATCAAATGTAATGTCCCTTACCTAGCCTTGCTCTTGAATTCGCTTGTTTTCCCTAGAATTTTGATTGTTGATTAGGTTTAGGGTTTCTTCTTTCCAAAAGGAATGTGTTTCTCTAACGAAATAATCCTAGATTGAAATCTGCATTCACCAATTTAATAACATTTCCACACACATATATATGTTAGCAATAATATCTAGATATCCAAAATATATTCATAATCATAGAGCAATTAATGAAGACATAAGAGGAGTGCCATAGGTGGAGCCCTAAAGCCCTTATGTAAAGCTCAAGAGGTTGTTCATCACAATCCTTCTTGCCCAGGGACCTAGTACCTGCATACTCCACTCATGGCAACACCTCGGAAGACACTCGTCCTATCAGGGGAGAGGAACCATAGAGTCCAAGTGGCCTAAGGCCTACCACCTTCTCTTGCCCAATCCCGTATCTTGGGCTTAAGGGGCATGTTGTGACCTTTTCACACATCGCCCCATTCAAAATGGGGACCCCTAATTTTTGCTCCATTCTGGTCTTTTGGCTTTGGTTTTTCTCTCTCTCTCTCTCTCTCTCTGTCTCTTTTCTCTGGTCTACCTTTCGGGGGATGTGTTCGTCATTGAGCTTAAATGCGAAATTTTGGCTAAGTCTGAAAATTAGGGTTTGTACTTTTCTGGTCAAATTGGAATCGAGTGGAGTGAATAAATTGAAAATTGAGCTTAATGTTGATGTCAGTATGCTTTCGGTAGACTCTCAACTAAATTTCATCAGATTCCGGCAACTTACTATCTTTAGTAAGCGTGCAATTTCAGGCAATCCTTCAGCACTTTCGAAGTTTTAACAGTCACACTGCATTTAGAGCACATCAAGTTGCTCGTGTGCAAAATTTGAGCTGAAATAGACAACTTACTATTTTTAGCAGTTCAGCTTCCAGGGCAAATTTCAAGGCTTGGATGCAGAGTTTTTCAGTGCATGTCTGAAGATTCCTTCTGGGTTTTTCGAGGCCTTCGCAACGGTATAGCATGCAAAACGATATGACAACTTTCAAAGTTCAGCCTCTTGAGGCTATTTTTAGGGTTTGCATGTCAGGGTTTTCTTTGCATGTCGGCATATTCTTTATGGGTTTTTCGAGAGCTTCGCGATGATGTGACATGCAAACAGAGATAATCACTCAATAAGGAACTTACTTTTTTTAGCAGGTGGGTCCCGGCAGCCGCCTCCCAGCAATTTAGAATCACGAGCTGATCGCAATGCAACAGAAACGAAAACAAACGGAGACCATTTGATGTGCATGCAGAACAAATTAGGGTTTCCAGCTTCGGGACCTGAAAAGAGGGGTAAAAAGTCAGAATTTTCGAAAACCGGTGTAAACCACCGCGATCAGCATCCTTCAAGCTATCTACTAGTAAAATTTGAAGTCAAATGGAGCACTTACTATTTATAGTAAGTCATTTTGGAAACGGGCTAAAAATAGTGAATCAGTTGCATGCGCCGATGTCAGCAGGCAGGTCACGTGGTGAGGAGCACATAATTCAAATTTCAAGTCAAACAGAGCTGTGGAAGTACCAGAAGCGAGCAGTTACTATAAATAGTAAATCACCTCCAGAAATATGCTATTTTTAGCAGGCCAACTCAGAACAACGGTGTCAACAGGTTGACAAAGTCTTGAAGATGCAGTGTTCAAAATTTCAAATCAATCTAATCTTCTGAAGTGTGAAAATCAAAGGACTTACTATTTATAGTAAGGCATGGAGAAATTGGCGAAGACAAAGAGAAAAATGGCTAAGTCTGAGACTTCATCCTGCACCACCAGGAAAATGCGCCTACTTCAGCTGGAGAGCAAGCCAAGCATGGAAATATTCCAAGTGTTCATCCACCTCCAGGGGTAAAATGCGCCCTCAAGGGATGAAGAAGTTTGAAAAAGTTTCTAAGTCATTGTCAAATCCACCTGCCACCTCCAAATGCGCCATCCTTGAGGAGTTGCTAAAATTTTTTCTAAGTGTTAATTTTCATCCTCCATCACATGTGAAATGCGCCCAGCTACAAGGGACATCAAGAAAAAATTCTAAGGCAAGAAATTTGTCCTCCTCCTAGGCCTAAATGCACCCAAAAGCAGGCATGTGAGGACAAAAAAAGGAAGTCAAAGGGTCACTTGTTGAAGGCGTTACAAGTTTCATCCCTCATGCATGCTAATATGCGCCCACCTCCAAGCAAGACATGCAAAATATATTCTAAGTTAAATTTCATCCACCTCCCTATGCCAAATGCGCCCATCCCTCTCACCCCCTCAAATGCGCCAAGAAGAAGAGAAAGTCAAATGGGGGGCGTTGAAATAAAGTTTATCCTCTTGCCTATGAGATATGCGCCATATGAAGAGTGTGGAGTGAAAAGTGGTAAACAAGGTGGAATTGGAGAGTAAAATGTGCTAGGCGTGGGAATTTTAAAATGAAAATGTCCCTCATAGAATATAAAATGCGCCTAAGGTGATGGTGATGAATAATGCTAGGCGTTGAAGTTAGAAATATCCTCTTCAAGTGTGAAGTGCGCCTAAGATGATGTAAGTGTTGCTAGGCGTTGGAAATGCTAAGCCTACAAGGATGAAGACAAATAAAATATGCTAGGCGTTAAAATCAAAGGCATCTTCTATGACATACAACACGTGCCCGAGGCAATTTTTTTTAAAAAAAAAAAAATTTGTGTTGAGTGAGTTGAGAGAAATATTTTCTCACCACAGGAGAAATGACTTGAAGATGGAGGAATAAATTTTTTTTTTTTGGGGCAAAATTTTCAAAGTGGTTCAAAATTTTTCTAAGGCAAAATATTTTCTTCCTTCGGAAAATTCGCCTAGACTCGGAGGTGGTAGGATTTTCCTAAACATGGATGAATTGCCAGAGATGAAGCTGGACAGTGCTAGCATTGCAGGTTGATAAAAAATTCAAGTCAGAGCAACAAAAAAATGTTCACAAGAATTGAAGAACGGGATTAAAATTGTTGAAAATATTTTTTTTAAAGGTTTAAAATTAAAGAAAATCAAATGAACCCGTTCATTGTACACCCATGAGTTCGACGCATTCTGAAGAAAATTTTCTTCTGGGTATTGAAGATTGTCAACGAGGAATGGATTTTAGTGGCTCCTGCACTTTGCCAAGGCCTTCAGGATGGAGATTTTTGATCGGTGCTCAAATTATGAATTTTCCTAAGGGAAATTTTAAAATTTTCTAAGGAAAAGTGAAGAAAATGTGTTTTCAAGGTAAAATCCTCCGGACGATGAATTTGAAAGGAACTGCCTAGGTGAATTTGCTTAAATCCTTCATGAAGATAGTCTTCTTGAGCCAGAGATGAATAAAATCAAAGTTGTCAAAGCTCCAGCAGGTGAAGTGAATTCCTTGAAGAAGATGCAGTAGAAGTTAACACCTTCAAAAGATGATCTTAAAAGTACATCTCTTAATAAGCCCTTGAGGAGGTTGAAATTTGGCTAAGGCATGGAGAATTTGAGGATGAAGTTGGCTAGTGAAGGCGATGAACGCTTAGAAGTTAGAGCGTGAAAATCTTGGTAAGTAAGTTGAATTTATATTGTGAAGTGTTATGATGCTCTTTTCCTTGCTTGTTTTGCAGGAGGAATGTCGAGACCAGGCGATGATGACTTAAAGTGATGAGGAAAGTGATCCAAGATGACACTTCAACCTCGAAGGAAGAAAAGTTGCAAGAAAATGGCTAACTGTTGAGACTTAGTATAACTCAAGTGACAGAAAAGAAGTTGAAGAACAGCGTCAAGAAGAAGATCGAGAACCGTGTGAACGTGTCTACAAATGGGAATCTTCTAGAAGGATGGTGGACATTAATGGCTCATTTATTACCCCTCTCCTCTGTGGCAGTTTTTAGGGCGAATCTTGTTTAGGGCTGAGGTGGTGCGATCCTGGCCATCCAGCCGATTGTAATCTGAGCTGTCCGTTGGACTGGGCTATCTATAAAAGGGGGAGTCCCCCTCATTTGTAATTCAGTAGAGGTAGAGTTTAGACGTCAGACTAGAGAGCAGAGCGGAGGTACTTTAGTTGTAATATCTTAGCATAGTAGTTTAGATTGAAAAGGAAGGAAAGTCTTCCCTTTGGATACTTTGTAAGAAGTTGTCATGTATGCTTTCATAATAAAAGAATTTTCATTGATGGTGATTTCTTCTTTGTTATGAGTAGTTGTTGAGGCTTCTTCGTCCTTCCAATTCACGTAGCATCTTGAAGTAGCTTAAAGTAAAGTAGATTTCATTTCATGCAAGTACTTAGTAATTGTGGAATGTGGTGCTCGATTTGAACAAGACTTCGCTTGTCCATACCACTAGCGGGCTCGGACAGTGGGTTCGCCTTGCGTGGTCAACTGGAACTTTGTGAAACTTAACCGATTATGATTTATATGTTGGCATGCGTCGTTGTGATGGTGTCTTCATGCTAAATCGTGATCTGAACATCTTAAGTCACTCCTCTGAAGATTGCACCAGTTCCGCGGAAGTTGTCCGAAGTGAGGCAAAACGGAGCTTGGTTGAAGTCTGTGAGAATTGATCGCCGTGTGCCACGCTTTAGAGTAGAATAGAATATTCTTATCCCTACACTCATTTAATTTCAGTTCATTTCCGGTTAGAATTAGGAAACTTGTGCTCACCTGCCAAATCATTTGAATTACATGAAAGCCCTTAGTCCGCTGTCTGCTGTCAACTGTTGAACAATTGTGTAAGTCCCCTTGAAATACTAGCAAATCACATCAATCCAACTGAGGGTATTCTATTGCATTATCGGAACCTTGGAGTTGAAAAGCATGAACTCGCTCGCAATCTTAGCATGCTGAATACTTTGTTCAAGAGAGGATAGAGTATCCGTTGGGAAACTTTATTCTGTGTTGGTGCGGTCTCAAAAACCACGTCAACAGGGCAGAGACCTAGGTGGGACCCCCATCTTTCTATAACCCAATCCCTTGTTAAGGGCCTAAGGGGCTGCAAAGCCCAATCCCTTGTCTAGGGCCTAAGGGGCTGAAAGTGGGGTTTTTAGGCAATCCACTTCACCCATGTTCCATCCATCCTAATAGGTTTACAAGCACATAGTAGACAATCTTTAAACAATCAGATATATTTGCCTTCATCCAAGATTTATTTCATGCCTATAATCAAATATATTTTCATTTACCAATGGTTCTTTAAGTTCATCATTTCCTATGATAATTCTCATTATGCTAAGATTAAAGGAAGTCATTATATCAATAATCAAATTAACAATATCTAGTTCTTATATTTAGAAAATGCTAACTATTATTTCTAAGTGAATACATCACCTGAACTGTTGTGTCTTCCCATGATTCTTAATTCCTTAGTCGCCTTCCTTCAATCTTACATTTGATTGGTCATAAATATTAATCTATCCATTTTTATATTATGATCGTAATTACTTATAAGGCTCAATAATTGCTGCAAGCATCATTATTGCAATGATCGTGTATATATATATATAATTATTTCTAACTAATTTTAATCTTCCAATAATCACTTACTATAGCTATCTATCTATCTATCTATCTATCTATCTATATCTATCTATCTATATATATATATATATATAAAACTTCCACTTCCTATCCAAATATATATATATATATAAAACTTACTTCCCCAAATATATTCTTGACAATAACACTTAATCAAATAAATCTCCCATAGTTTATTTCATTTCCAATCTGCTGCTTTATGCAGATTTCTAATTCATTTTCCCTATGTCCTTCTTGCTACCCCTTTTCCTTATATTTATATCTCTATATGCCAAGGGATGCCTCCTTTATGAGGGGTACGTCCATTTGAATAGTTGTATCCTTTTGAAACCATGCGATGCCTTTTCTTTATCCTTTATTAACTAATCATTATGCTACCCTTCACATTAGATAATCCTTGCCCTTTAATTAATTGCTATTTATCTTTTTCCCTAAAATCCCATCGTATCCCTTCATTTATTGTATAAAATTTGACTAATATAATCTTAACTTTGCTTGCCTTGGTTATTTGTATTGATCGTTGATGTTGCTTTTAGGAATATATTGCTGCCTTTCTAATTAGTGATTATCATATATTTTAATCATTGTATGTAAATCAAATGTTTTTTTACCATATTTTTTTAACCACTGACTTAGAGTGATATCAATGTTGCACCGTAATATATATCCGTTGTTTTTATATGGTAATCATTGCTGCTGGTAAATATATATACGTATTTTGTATTACATTATATTTATATGTATATTTACATATTTCCATTTGTATAGTATATATTTATTTTGATATTGATTTTATATATTCTATTTAATATTTATTATATTATACTAATTATAATAATATTTATATTTGTCATTTGTTTATTTAGTCACATATTTCAGTACTATTTCTTTTATGATTTCTTTATTATTATTATAGTAATTACTAAAACAATATATGTTCATTTAATGACATGTATATTATAATATCTATTATATTTATAATCATAATTGTAATATTATTTTGGTAATCATAATTATAATGAGATTGCTAATATTTATATTTTGGTATTACAACATTAAATTTAATACTTATAATTATGATAATAAAACAGTTAATGTCTTTGACATGTATTTTGTTTATCTTGTTTTCTATGCTTCGTATTGCAATGCTACTATTTCGGGGGACATGACATCAAATTGGATATGATGAAGGCCTATGATAGGGTAGATTGGTCATTTTTTATTCTAGTCTTAAAGAAATTTGGTTTTGAGCATAAATGGTGCAAATGGATTTTATCATGCTTATCAAGAGCAAATTTTTTTGTAATTATCAATGGATCTCCAATAGGTTTTATCAGCTCAACTCAAGGGGTTCGACAATGTAATGTCCCCTTCCTAGCCTATTCAATAGTTGGTAGAGTTAGCCTAATCAGTCATTCCTGTAGGCTAAAAGAGTGTGGTTAGGGAACTTTGGTGACCGTTTATCCAACTTGATGTGGTTGGGAGTTGCATATTGCCCTTTTTTGGAGTTTTTTCGGAGTTTTCCCCCATACTTACTATTTTTGGTAAGTTAGTTTCGAGCACTGACGGAGCCAATTGTCATCTTGCTATTTTTAGTAATGTCGGTGAGAGCATTTGATATCCATATTTCAACGTTTATTTGGTTCAGTGCAATTATTTTATAATAACATAACGTTATTAAAGTTAAATTAAATATTTAACTTATTTTATATAGTTATTTTACTAAAGGGACCATGGGAGACATAAGGGGAAAATATAAAGTAAACAATGTTACAAGTTTATAACTTAAAGTTGGGCGCCTAGGGAGTCATAAGGGGGCCCTTTTAATTTAAAAAATAAAATCATTTTATTCCTCAAAGGGAGTTGTGGGGTTTTGAGAAGGCTAGAAAGAGGCATTTTGGGCTCATTCTTCTCTTTAAGCTGGATGGAATATTGAGTTTGTTCTTGTTTCTTCGAGGAGGTTATTCTTCTTAGGGTTTGTGAGGACGAAATTCCTTGCAAGCAACATTCTCTACGCTGTTGAGAGACACAATCTAGAGGATTCTTGGTGATTTCACTTTAGGAATCATAGTTGAGCTTCGTTTGCAGTCAGAGATTCGTAGTTTGAGCTTCATAGATACATTTCAAATTTGAAAGATCATCCTATTGAGCAGATTGGAGATCATTAGCAGCAGATTTGAGGAGCAATAGTGGCTCTCATGTTGGCCATACCATTTTCCAAAGTAGGTCGTACATTTTGAAAGGAGTTCGGAGTATTTGAAGGGAAGGCTATGGTTTTGGCAAAGTGTGTTGCTTCTTGGGAGGTCGCCTAGGGCTGGAGAGCATTGTGTTGGCAACATTTCTTCCATTGGAGGTGTTACTTGCAGTTGGCATCCATTTTCAGTGGGTTTCAAGGCATATGTTACTTGTGAGTTCATGATTTGTAACTCCCAATTTTTTTGGGTGTTGTTTTAAATAATAGGGGATGTTTTTATGAACTGGGTTGTTGATATTTTGTGAAAATATTGAATATCTAAGCTGATATAAAAATCTGGAATTTTCAGCTGTGTATTCCCTATGTAATGTTCAGTTTTTGAGTTGAAAAATTATTGCAATATCTTTTATTTTGCTGCATTATATTGTTGCATCAAACATTGCAAATATATCACAAAACATTCATCAAAACTAAAAATAAAAACAGACAAAAACATGGCAGCATATTATAGACAAGGAGATCCTTTGTCTCCATTTTTATTCATTATTCTTGTAGAGGCCTTAAGCAGATTTGTCCAAAGGGTTCATTCACAAGGTTTATGGCAAGGTATCTCTCTTCCATTCACCAATATTACAGCTACACATTCATTATTTGCTAATGATACAATATTATTTGGCAAGGCATCTTGTCAGAAGCTAAACAAATCAGACTAGTATTAGATAAATACTCAACTGCCTCAAGTCAAAAAGTGAATGCAAGTAAGTCCAAGATTTACATCTTTTAACACAAAAGCAGCTCTCAGAAGAAAAATAGTGAAACTTCTAGGCTTTCAACTAGCAAAGTTGCCTTGCAGGTATCTAGGTATACCATTTTTTTACAAGGGCCAACAAAGTATCATATTGGGGCAAAGTATTTCAAAGCATTCAGTCAAGAATTGCATCTTGGAAGGGAAGATGGCTTTCTCTTTCAAGATCTTAATGATAAAAGCTGTATTATCAGCTATTCCTAATTATTGCATGGCAGTACTAAAGGCCCCAAAATCCATCATTTGGGAAATTGAAAAGTTAATAAGAGGCTTCTTATGGAAAGGTAATATTGACAACACAAAGAAAATTCCATTTAATTCATTAGACAAGATTTGTTTTGAAAAAACTCAAAAGGAGCGCAGGAATTCACAATATGTCAGCAAAAAACTTGTCATTGGGAGCTAAATTAGTATGGCACATGTATGCAAAGCCACAGTCAAAATGGTGCAAAATCATGCAGGCTAAATATCTGGATAATCCATCTCCAAATAGGATACTTACTATATCAAATCCCCCACCAGGATCAGCAATGTGGAACTTTTTAATATCATGTAGAAAAGTGATTATCCCATACATAACTTGGAAAATTCACGATGGAGAAGAAGATTTATTTTAGAAGGATTTTTGGAATTGACATCCACTATTGAATTCACTTCAGGATTTTCAAATAGCTAAGGATACTATAACAGCAAGTTGGGGCAAAGGTGAAGGATTATTTTCAGAATACAAATGAACTAACGAGAAAAGTTAAATGGGAAGATTTCTCAAATTTCTCAATTCCAGTTGAACAAAAAAGTAGATTGGAGAACATCTTAAAGGATAGGATTGTATTTAAGTCAACTGCTCAAGATTGAATATTATGGGCTCCTTTGAAACCAAGAAGTTATACAGTTAAGCAAGGTTACAAGGCAATTACTAATAATGGTGAGCATACTGAACCTTAGAGGGCATTTTCTTTTTGTTGGAATGCAATGGTGCTCCCCAAAGCAAGTTGTTTTGCATGGCTAGCTCTAAAAAATAGGACTTTAACAAGTGATAGACTTTCTAAGCTTGGGATCTCTGATCCTTTCAAATGTGTACTTTGTGATGAAGCTTTTGAAGATACAAATCACCTATTCATTCATTGTCCTTTTGCACAAGCTTGTTGGTCATTCATTAAAGAGAAACTAAGTTGAATTCTCTCCCATGTCAAATACTCTTTGGGATTTATTTACAAGCTAGCCCATACTATATAAATCATCCCTTTTTGCAAGCATTTGGCAAGGACCGTGGTCATCTGGAACATATGGTGGGAGAGAAATAAACGCATCTTTAGAAAAGAAACATCAAACCTAGAGCAAATATTGGAAAAGTTAGATAAGTCTATATCAGAAGTAACTAATGCCTATGTACAGAAATCAAAGTATGTAGGATCAAGCTTTACAGATTGGGATGCAAACTTAATTAAGCATTGGAGCTATCTTGTTTTTCCTTTCACAAGACGTCATCACTAGTCTGCAAAAAAGAGAATTGATAGGAGCAAGACATCTTGGATACCACCTCTGTCAAGATACTTCAAATTAAATTTTGATGGGGCTGCGAGAGGTAATTCTAGTATTTCAAGGGCAAGGTTAGCAATTAGAGATTGCAAGGGAGTACTTATAGGAGCCAAATCAGTTCATCTTCCTTTTGGCACAAACAATATAGTTGAAGCACAAGCCCTTCTACATGGGCTAAAAATGGCCTTACAACTCAAGATCTCCAATCTTCAGATAAGAGACTCACTTGTCATAATAAATGTGTTGGTGTTTAAATTTGCACTTCTGGAATGTGAATTTGAAATGGACAACTATGCACAGATAAACTGCTCTTCAAATTAGGAGGGGAAGCTCCCTCTTGCTGATGGTGTTTAAGAAAGTAAACTAAAACTAAGTTGCCTATCTCTTTTATCAGCTAAGAGCACAAGGTTTATAAAACTCAAGTGTCGTAGCTGAGATTTTTTGATTTAGAACTTCAACTATGACTAACCTACGCTAAAGGCGTTTCTAATTTCTCAAGTAAACGTAGAGTAAGAGAAATTAGAAATGGACAAGGATTGATTCTTTGACAAAATACTTAGATAAACTCTCCTTCCAACACACATCTACTTACTTTCAATGCAATTTGAAATTAAAGATCATATAAGCATAACACAAATAACGAAAATCTGAGACATTATATCAGGGCAAAATAGGCTCAAGACTTTATTTCTCAAATCTCTGGAACAAAAGATTACACTAAACACTAAACACATGCACTGAACAATACTTACAGCTAAAGAGGCATGCAATTTGCTCTTACACAAAGTGAACAGACATTGAATAACAACATGCTGCATTACAGGCTCGCAATTTGCTATCACAATAACCATTAAAGAAAACTAATGAGCAAAGGCTCTTATTTATAGGCAAGCAGAGGAATAGGGACCCCTAAAATCTCCTTGCTTTTACAATCTAGGGCTTGCTCAGCAAGCAAGCTTTATTTCTAAATCTACAAAGAAGATAACATCTAACACCTAAGAAAGCAAGAAAAGCGGGAAACACCAACTATTACATTTATCTTCTTTCTCTTCTTCAAAGAATGGATAAGAATTGTTCCAAGAATAGAAAGAAGCGGAAAGAAAGCTTCTAGATGAAAGTTGTTTTAAATCTCAATGACATCCGCTAAAAAGCAAGAAATTGTGTCTCGGTTAGGTGCATCTATGCCCTCAATAGCAAGTTACACTTCTCTAAGATATCCTCTCCATCTGCAATTGATCTCAGGAAATCTTCAATCTCATTGGCCACTTTTTCAAACTTTTGCTGACATCATAGATATGTGACTTGGCAGAGTCTTATGT
Source organism: Sequoia sempervirens (assembly GCA_007258455.2). Lineage (NCBI taxonomy): Eukaryota > Viridiplantae > Streptophyta > Pinopsida > Cupressales > Cupressaceae > Sequoia > Sequoia sempervirens. The sequence continues at coordinate 24,349 of VDFB02252095.1, forward strand.
TTTTCTTTCATCCACTTTGCGCAATCTTCTTGTTGTATTTGTCCTTGTGCATCTCCCATATCCTTTCACATTCGCCCTTTGAGATAGTGACACTTTCAAGCCAAGGGGGAATTGAGAAGCATTTTTCGATCATGTCACGTTTCAATCTGCAAATCAATCTGCCATCTACTGATTGGATCTCCCATGTCACTGGATTGTAATGCTTGATGCAAGCGATTACAAACTCAAGGCACTAAACTGAAATAGGAATAGACGCTAGAGTGTCCCAAGTTTCTGACTGTAGTGTTGCCTGCGCTCTCCAAAGCATGTAGATCAAACACCGGCTTGACGTGATGCAAGTCCGTCTCAACTGTTTTGATGAAGTCATGGTAGAGAGCCGATTTGGCCTTGAAATCATTGGGAGTGCATTCCATTTTGAAAACCTTGAAGAAATGACTGTAAACTCACCTAGGTTCAGACAAGTTTTGCACACTTTCTAATTTTAGCCTACTGATTTTTCTTCTTCAAACGGACAATTTTTTCGAAATTTTTCTAAGATATGGGTTTTGCTCAGAATTTTGTTGCAAGACAACCCAGATCGTCTGTTTTTTAAAATTTTGAATTTTGACTAAAAAAGTAGCAAACCCTAATTTCTTCAATTTTTTATCAAAAAAGCTGGCACCTGGGTTTTGTTTATAATACAATTTGGAATGAACCTAGTTGATCAGATTTGAAAAACACTGATGGTTGATGGAAAAAGCAGCCAACCCTAGAATTTGAAATTTTCTTGAAAAAAATTGAGATCTAGGTTTTCTTCAAAAGATTGTTTTGAGAGGACCCAGATGGTCGAAATTTGAAAACACTGAGGATTTCACTGACATGCAAATAAAAAGCAGCTGCTGCAACTTGATGAATTTCTCCAAAAATTCTTCAAAAGAACGAGTTGAGCAGACCTAGAAGGCTGAAAATTGAAATCTTTGATCTTCTCCTTCAAAAAATTGATGTTCTGAATGAAAAAGCACAAAAAAGAAAGGTCTTATGTTGCTGGTCTGAAAATTATTTTTGAAAATCAGCAACTCTGAGCTTTTGAATTTTGAAATATCACTTCAAATTTGCTGCTCCACTTTCTCCTTAGGACGCCTCTTGCAAGAATGATGAAAATTGCATGAAAGAGAGGTGTTAAATAGACTTAGGGTTTGAAATAGGTTTGCTTTCTTTTGCTTTAATCCTCAAAACCCTAAAATCAGCCTGTTCAATGAATTTAGACATTCTTTTCATCTTGCAATTTTAAAACTTTTGAAAATTTGGCTAAGGCATGACAAGTTGGGTGGCCTTCTTGGCTTGGGGTGCCTGAAATATTCCCCCTTAATTTTTTTCCCAAAATTAACATTCAAATCAGCAACCAAACACTGATTAGCGTTAGCTCCAAAATGTAAACCAGCAAAGAAGATAACTCTAACCAAGAATGTTCACCAAGATCCCAATGTGGGGGTGATAGCATATGGTCAGAGGATCGTTAGGCATAAACAGAGCTGAAAGTACAATTCATCTGTTGGTGCAGGCATCCACAAGTGGTGGGAATACTCCACTTATTCAGTGGGTGAGTTTACAACAATTATTAGGCGGCAAGCCAGCCTTTAAATCCACTCTTCCAGTTATTAACGTGGAGGGAATACTGTCCACACAACCACTTATAACGTGGGGGGAAATTACAAACAAGATATATGTTTATTCTAAAACTCAACCACTCAATTGTGGGAGTGTAAAACAGATATAAAATTGCAGCAAGTAAAGGAAGAGCTGTTAGTACTACTAACTAGCTTTACAAAGAATAAGAACAGCTGCAAATAGAATAGATAATCTTCCAAAAACATTAAACAGTTAGAGTATCACTTCCTCTAACATTTACAATGATATAAGATGAAGAATTGAAGCTCAAACCAGCAAATACAATTATTTAATAAGTCTGATATAGAAACAATGTTAACAGAAAATCAGACCAGCAAACTGTACATCAATGAAATACTCATAACTCTTTCAAATTACCTCCGAATGAGCTGAAACGAAGTGCAATGACTCACTAGGAGGTTGGCGCCCAATTTGCAATGATAAAACAACATCTAAACTTAGCCATTAATTTATGCACAAATCCCAATGCTCTCCAAAAAGGTACGGCCTCTTTGCAAGGGCGATTTGTGCTTGATAAAATCTACAACTTGGAATTAAATTCTGATAACCTCCAAATATGGTCGCCTCTATCCTAGAAATGCAATGATCAAGTACCCAGAACCAAATAAAATTCATACTAAAAGCTGTATACAAAAATCACTTTCAGCCATGATAAACCAGCATCATGAAATCTGGAAAAATCTCACCAAAACTCCACAATAATGCTCAATATGTACTTCTGGATGAAGCACACTCTCAGTCCACCACCTAGGGAACCATAGTTTCAGGCCCGAAGAGTAGAGTAAATTTGCTAAGCTATCCCTTAGCCGGATTCTGGATTCATTCCAACAACGTAACTTTGCTCTTCAAAAATATGCATAATCAGCTCATCATAAAACATCAATATATAGGCTTTAGTTGGCAAATGAAGCAACAAGAGACTCTTCAAATTCCAAGAAGTTGAATCACTTCAACTTCCAAGAGGGATGCCACCTTTTAGCAATTTACTTTTTGAAATATTAAAATATCATTCAACTTCCCCTTTAGGCATCCATTTCCATATTGCAACAATAAAGCATTTATTAAATAATTAAATGCTCACTTGACCCCTTAAAGTCCCTTTCTTTAAAACAACTTGAAGTCATCAAGCCTAGGCGTGGGGTACAACTTCAAGACATGAAAATTGACTAAGTTTGAAACTCAGTCCAAGGAGATAACCAAATACAATGCCCAAGTTGCAACTAATGAATTGCTAAAAATAGCAAACTGACAAATGCCAAACTAAACCAAGTTGATGATGATGCTTCTGCCAAAAATGAACTTACTAAAAATAGCAAATGCCAAAAATAGTAAGTTAACTTCAAAATCAATAGAAAGCCAAACTGACCAACCAAACTGAACTGCAACTGATTGAGCCGCTGCTAGAATAATACTGCCCAAAGATAGACTTACCAAAAATAGCAAACTGCTATAAATAGTAAGTTTGCAAAACCTCATCTATATGCCAACTGAGCAGTAAACAAAACTTACTAAAAATAGTAAGTGTTTCCAAATATCATTTGAGCACAAACCGGGCAGCCATCATGACTTGCTATAAATAGTAAGTGGCCGGAAAGGATGTCAGAATCAGATGCATATCACATCACCCTGGAGGTCTCTAAAAACCCAGAAAAACCTAGAAACCTTTTACATGCAAACCCTCGAAAAAGCATCTGAAAGAGGAAACCCTAATTTTCTGCTTCAGCTTAGCCTACGGATTTCCGGAAATAGGCTAAATCCAATTGAAGAGTGTAGGGCTAAAATGGGGACATTATAGCGCCAACTTCTCCCAGAGTTGGTTATTTTATGGAAATTTTCAACTTTTCACAATTTTGAAGCCTTTCTTTGATCTTGACTCCGACTTCCAGATTGATCCGATGAGTGAGTTGGATGATTTGTTGCGTAGCCTAACTGATTCTAAGGAGATCTCCTTGGAGGCACTTCTGGCTAAAAACTTCGTTTTTACCTTCAAATTCATGGGAGCCTATTTCCTCCAGGAGCTCTGAACCTTCACAATGTTAGCCATTTTTGCATGATTTTCAAGTTCTTCATTTCCCTTTGATCTTCTGATGAAATCTTGATTATGAGAGCTACACTAATCAAATTGACTGACCGTCAGTTCCGTTGGATAGCTCGATTGAATTTGACGAGGTGATCTTGGAGGTTGCATCTGCAAATTCTAACATTTCATGCTTCAAAACCTTGGGCGCCCTTTCTCTCCAAGGGCGCCCACCTTGACCAGACTTAGAAACTTTTATGTTTCTTCATCAATTCCTCTTCTACAGATGATCCTGTCAGATCTGAGGATCTGGGCGTTGGATTGATTGATGGTTGGGCTCGTTGCAGAGCTGAGGAGATTCTGAGAGGGGTCTTATGGGAGTCACTTTGTCAAAAAGTTGAATTTGAGGCACCAAAAGTTTGGGCCCCCCTAGGCACCTGGGGCACTGAACTTCACCAGAGTTGGCCATTTTTTTGTATTTTCTTCTCTACTTTTGACTTTGACTCTTGTCAGACCCTCTGTTCCACTTGCTGCATCTGGTGACTGCCAACTCCGATTGACGTGCTAGTGGTCTCTTTGGAAAGCCTGATCAATTCTAAAGAAGTCACGTTGGAGGTTTCACTGGCAAAATCATCCATTTGAGCACTTGAAAACTTGAGTGCCTTTCTCCTCTAGGGGCGCCCATTTGCTCCAGACTTAGAATATTTTATCTGATTTTCATCTTCAAATTTGAACCTTCATTTTATACCTTTAGCTCGATCTGGATTTGCCAGAGATTGGCCAGTCTGATGTTCTGGCGAAGACTTCCATTGCGAAGCTGACTGAATTCTGAAGAGATTGATCCCATCTGCAAACCCTAACTGTTGAGTTAGGCCCCTCAAAAAGCTGGGCGCCCCTGGGTACCTAGGGCACTGAAAGTTCCCAGACTTAGAAACTTTTCAAACATTTTCATGATTTTCATTATGTCTTCTGTTTGAAACTCCTTCGTTTGATCTCGAATCCCGGACGAATGGATGATCTGATGACTGCACTGCTGGACTCGTTGCAGAGTAGGGAGGATTTTGAACAACTTTGTCTAGGAGCTCAAACTCTAATTCCATCATTTGATGCCCTAAAAAAATGGTGCCTATTTCCTCCTAGGGCGCCCATGGCAAGCAGACTTAGTCATTTTTCAACAATTTTCACCTTCCTTCTTTATTCATCCTGCATGTTCTTCAACTCATCTTCTGTTCAATGCTTGGTCATTGAATCTGATGCCTGGCAACTAACTGACCTCCATTGATGACTTCGGAGCCCCTCATATGCTTATGAAAAAGCATAATAGACCCACTAGGGCAAAACTGATCTTTTTGAGATTTTGACTACACCAGCCTGATATAGAAGTATTTTGAGCCAATCAAAATCAGTTTGGACCGTGACGGACAAACTTTCTATTTTTAGAAAAATTTCCCAATATCCATTTTGAAAAAACCCAAAAAAAGTTACTATTTTTAGAAAATTTCTAAAAATAGCAGTTTTCCTTAAAAGTAGGGATGAAAAACTGAGATCTAGGTTTTGTAGATTAGGTCGCTCTGAGCAGACCCAGATCGTCAGATTTTGAAAATTCCAAGTTTTTATCCCTCATGCGAGACAACCCAAATTTTGACCTTTTTGACAGATTTAACAAGACTTTTACTCATTTCTTCAAAATGCTTAAGTGTAGCAAAAATTGTAATTTGGGGTACAACAAAATGCATGTAAAAAAAGAAGGGTTCATAATTGGAATTTAAACTATATTTTGCAACATGCCTAGGGTCTAATGTACAAGCTAGAAGCTTAACAAATCAACCATACTTACAAGGAGGGTAACAAGCTGGCGGATTGCTTAGCAAATATTGGTTGTGATCAACAACAGTTTGAAATTGTCTACGACAACAAAGTCAACAAACTTCATGAGAAAATGGTGGACATATTGCAGTCTGAGAGTGCTAGTTTGGGCTAAGAAGGAAATCGATTTGCAGAGCAAAGGGCAACTCAAATTTATATTTATCTGGCAGTCCTTGGCTTTTGCAATATTCTAAGCTAAGATCAAAGGGTGCAAAAATAACATTCTTTGAGCACAAGGACAAAATAATCTCAAAGTAAAGGAAAGGGTTAATATGTGTTTGCGGGCCTAGGCACGCATATAACATTTTAATAATAAACTAACGTGGTTTGTGTTGTAGGAATAATCAAAAAGCTACCCAAAATCTCATTGTACTAAACTTGATGCATAATTATTGTGTGTGATTAATGCCAAGTATAATGTAATTGCTTTGCTCGTACCAGCTCTAGGATGTAATGCAATGAAAAGACATGGATTTTATTCTGGCGGTGTTTTCCATGAAACAATTTGCTCCCAAGTGTGCAAAACATGATTAAAAGGCCAATAAAACTTTCATTTTATTATCCCCATCTCGAAATGGGGACGTTTCCGAGATGGGGAGATGCTTGGGAAACGTCCTGCTCCTGCACCCAAGATAGGGACGTTTCCGAGACGAGGAGGCGCTTGGGAAATGTCCCTCTGCCGTCCCCCCGCCGTCTCCAAGTTTCTCCACCATTTCCTAGAAGTCTCCTCCTAGAGGGAAACATTTCCTAGCCATTTCTACCAGGGAGACTCCAGGGAAACTTTTGGGAGACTTCCAAACGTCCACTCGACCCCAGGGAAACTTTTGGGAAACTCCAAGGAAACTTCTGGGAGACTGCCAGGTGTGTAGATTTTTAATATTTTATTTTATTTGTATTTTAATTTTTGTTTTATTTTTTTATTTACCCTAGGGCCTGTGCGGCTCCAGCGATTTACATTGTACAATATGCAAAATGTGGAAGCAATGGCAAGGCATGTGAGCTACTTGATTGAATGCCTCAAAGAGTTGTCATCTCATGGAATGCAATGACACAGGAAATGACTGAATTCCCATGAAGAGTGGAGACAGTTAACATGTTTGGTTTGTAAACCAAGTGTTTGGACAAAATTGTACCCAAACTATATGCTAACTGCTTCAATATTTGGGATATCTTTCCACTCCAAATATCATGCATATATCCTCCAACATCAAACATACATCTTGTAGGAACCTAATTTGGTCTTTCATAGATGTTAAAAACTTAAAACCAATGTTAATCTATTAGCTTAAAAAACATCGTAACATATATTTGAAATCAAGAATACTTTTGGATGCAACTTAGGCTTCTACAGTTATATAATTATATTGTTATACATCTTTTTATAACTAATTTTTCAAGTACTATATGTATTTCAGCGCTACCCCCTCACCGCCCACTCCCACCCCCTTCGTCGTCTCCCGCTGTCCCCCTGCCACCCCCAAACTTAGACCCCCCCATCTCTCGTCCCCAAAACGCATCCCCTGCCATCCCCCCATCCCTGTCCCCGAAACTCCGTGGAACACTGATACATAGCAAACAACTGGAGGAAAAGGAACTGGTTGTGACCTTACTACAAGCATCTTCCCCCTTTGCTTGGTTCATTAACATATAAGACCTTAGGTACACCCTAGCCATAAAACGAATGTCAATGTATTTGATACTACACCATGGGTCCCATCCTTTTTCTAAAGCCAATGTCAGTTGTAATAACAAGACAAACATACCATACTACTTGTCATCACCAACAAGCTCATGAGAGTGATAACACACAATATGAGTGGTTATTAATAAGACTTCCAAGCCCATTAATCATTTGTGTCATCATAAACTAGATAAGTTACATAATCAAGATGTCTTCCAGTCTTACTGTAAACCCAAGACTAGTGCATGTACTGTCAATCACCTAGACTAATTTAATAATCAAAACCTTGATAACCATACCTCAGATAGACACCATATTAAAAGCACACACATTTCTTTTGATACACCCATGCCAATACTAAACTCCTAAGACAGGAAAATCCTAGCATCCATCACCTGCATGCTACTTGAGAAAGCCTATCTAAACCCTATACAATGGGGTAGCTCATGGCATCTATCACTTGCATGCTACTTGAGAAAGCTGACTAATCCTATGATATGGCAAAGCATGCATGTTGCCTTCTTCATATCATGTTGGAATAACAATAAGCTTATCTATAAGCAGGCCATAGGTTTTACAATTTGATTACCTGAGGATGAGGAGAACAAGCTACACTAAGAGAACAATTATCCTCTACCTATTCCCTTGTAGAGTTCCTTGTTCAACTCTAATTGTGATGTCAAGAAGTCAACTTCTATTTCAATCTTGATTTAGCATTATGACATTAAGAGGGTACAAGAACATTGATCTAAAACATAATGCCTAAAGGGTTTACATCCTAGTCTAGCTAATCTAATTACATTACCCCAAAGACATCCATTAAACTATACAATTGTCCTATAGGTCTTGGGGTCAAAATCCAAAATACAAGTGATACATTGAGCCTGCATGAGTTGGCCTTTATCTGGACATATATAAATAAATACAAACCCATAAAGTAGTCTTCAAAGGCCATTTACTTAATTATTATTTGGAAACGTATTATTTCTTAGATAGAAATTAAATCCATAGAGTAATATTAGACAATATTCTACTTTTGAGTACATAATATTTTGTGTATTACCAATCATAAAGCTTAGCATACATTTATCCACCATAATAACTACCATTAATTTCCCATAGTTGGCAAAGGCCATCCTAAAGAACTCAATCATAAACTTGATACAGATCAAGGTGCATATTAAGAGCAAGTAGATCATCCATACCTAATAAGTGTTGTTCAAATCATTAGATCATAATGGCCTAATTTAGCATCATCATTAAATACAAAGTTAGTAGTATTCCTTAATTCCTTCATGGCCATATCATGGCCAAGTTTATCATGCAGCTATTTCTCGGAAGAATAGACCTCACTAAGTCTCAAGGCTAACCTATACCTTACTATACTTGTCCCTAATCCATAGAGTTCAACACATAAACTCTAATTATTTTACTTCAAACAAGTTTAGATGCATCCTCACACATTCACATCAAGACAGATTGATGACAAAGTCTCTAAAAGTTCATCCAAGATTGGAGTAGATTTTGGAAAGCCAAACATCACAAACCTCAAAGAAGGTAAGATTTGACAATGATGGATTACCTTTTATTGGCTTACTCCTATATAGTTGGGCATATAAATTGAAATGGTGAGCTCACAGCCATCTAATGCAAATTTCAGCCCCAAGCTTAAAAATACTAAAAAGGAAAAGATAATCAAGTTTAGGAACAACCTAATCCTTGAAGTTATTCCCTAAACCACCCCCTACGAACTTGGGTCACAAGGCCATCCTTTGCCCAAGGAATGCCTATGTGCCCGCTTCCAAATGGGATTTAAGTCCCATGTAAGTCTCCTCACTATAATCTCCCCAAGAACATACTCCTTGAATTCCTACATAGATACCCCCTCCAATTAATAAATAAGGGTAATACAAATTTCCAACTAAAGAGAAGTTAACTACCTTGCCAAAGTAATACTCATTTTTTCTTCCATATACACAAGGTTCTATACACCTTAAGGTTCTTTTACACATGAGAATAAGGGCCAACTAGGTTTTGACAATAATATTGCTATCCCAAATATATCCCTTTAGGCATAGAGATCCAAACATACCTAGGTACAAAGTTGTTAGGCAATCATGATTCAATCTAAGAATAGGACATCAATAAATAATGTACATCCCTAGATAGTAGTAGTCAAAATATCATCACCATGCATCAATTATGTAGAAACGTCAATATGGCTCCAAGTGAGGTCGCACTTCAATATGGGTCAATGATATCAAATATCATAATCATACATGACCCCCTCCTAGATGGAACACAAAAGGCATCAACAAGGACACATAAAAATTCTTTGAACTTTGAAAGACATACATCAATAATTAAAAAACTTGCTTTAAGCATGATCAATGTTTGAGTCATACTTGAGACTAATGGGTAACACCATATCCTTTAGATCATCATATGAAGACTTACATTCTATAATATTAATAATAATATTCTTAACCCTTTGATTTCATTTACCTTATGGTGCAATCCAATACTCTTATATTAGTCTAGTTCACTTACTATATAATATTCACACATGCTACTTGGAACTAGTTATGATCTTAATGTTCAACAATAAGATATCAAGAGATGATATACATATGGTTTCTCTTAACTTAATCTCAACCACACCATCAAATTAAATGATAGTTTCCTTCTATTTAATACACAACCATGCAACAATTCAATACAACTATAGTACCCTCCCCTTAGTTCACCTAATAGTTCCAATATTGGGGTTCTTATACTTGAAAGGTCTATAGACTTCATGTATGTTAAGAAAATTAGACAAGTTGATCAAATCATTTCCTACATAAACCCATGAGAGAAAAGCATGCATACAAGCTTACAAAATAAACATAATGCAAAGATCAAAGACATACCACAAGATAACACAAGATATACTTTGGGAAAACACTCTAGAGGGAAAAATCCAGGATCCAAAAAGCATCCACACTCAATGTATTATTCAGCAATGAAAACATTACAATACACTTACAAAGTCTCTATGAATACTTCTAAAACATCAAGCTCCTACAATGCATCCTCCATGTGTCCAAGTTTAATGGGTAACCACACAACCACACATACCATGCCATGATTCACACTCTTTAGAAGAGAGCTCAATACAAATGACACCCAAGCCAACCAGCCAAACCCAACCACTAAACATGTGCTTGCTTTTATAAAATCAAGCTCACACAAATTAATGTAATGTTTACCTTTACTTAGTACCAGTTTTATTTCTCAAGCTAATGTAATGTTATCCTCTTGGCTAAGACCTACAGATACCACATTAGCCTCTACATATTTATCTATAAACAATTTCAACTCCCCTTCCAGTCCACATAATATCTTACATCACACTTATTATCAACTCATGGAATTTGTAGGACAAATTTATTTCAGCCTTTGGGTTTATGCATTGACCCCTCTAGCTACTTACACAGGAACATAACCATTCAGAGCTTGAATAATTTCTAGTTCACTATAATTGAGCTAGTGGCAACAGGAATTATCAACATTGAAATATGAAGCAATTAACAATGGAAAAAGAAATGATCACCTCTACAGCAACAGATATGTGTCCTGTCTTGTTTAGAGTAAGCCCCTCAATTCGCATCTGCAAATGAACATCAACCAAAAAATATTGAGGAGTTACTAAACTATGTGAAAATTATACAAAGGTGAATCCCCTCTTAAAATTTTTACCAATTTCTTTTCTAAGTTGGACAAAGCGGATCATGTCATAGTACAAATCTTCCTGCGAAGAAGTTCATTCACTTTGTGTTTACTTTTCTACCTTGAGCAATATATTATCCATGATTTTAAGAAAGAGGAATCCTTTGTAAATGTCAATGATACATCTGAAAAGGTTCACAATCATAACCTATTTAAATGTCAGTTAAACAGTACATTCAATGTTTGTTTATGGAAGCCCCTTGTGCTACATATGTCAGACTAAATTGCTTAACAATAATCTCTGCTATCCAACAATAAAACTACCTTGTAGTTAGTTATATGAACTTTGAATCCCATAGACTCTGCAGCCGATTCCAATTTGGATAGAATAACTTTAGCTGGTTTTTCAGAAATGAACCTTGTTTGGCGATTGATATGATCCTGTAAATGTCTAAACAAGGTAAATTTAAAAAATCCTTCTATATACATCTTGTAAATAGATTCAAGAAAATAAAAAGCAGACCACACTAAAACCTCTGAATCCAGAAAAAGAGTAAATTTACTTTCTCAATATCACTATGATCACCACCATTAGAAACCATATTCTAGGCACTGCAAGAAAAATTTTGAAATTTCTTAAAGAACTCAGAACATCCCATTATTGAGACAAAAACCTGAAGTGAATGGGGTTGTGAAAAGCTTTAGCAGATTGGAGCAAAGCCAAATTATTTCATACTTATATTGAAAGCTGTAAATTAGAAACTTTTCGGATCTCTAAGTGCAGTTAAGAGTTATCCTTAAAGCTGAAAAGCATATCTTAATTTTTATGAGAAAAATAGCGTATGCCAAGCATGGCTTGCTAGACAAGATTACTAGCATGGAAAGAACGAACTTTTCTATCCTTGGATTGAAAGTTATTATGGAAGTTATATATTAAAATTGCATACCATAGATGCAAAGAAAGACTCTTGTGAAAATCACGATAATGTTGTGTGTATGATTGTAAACCAAATAGTACAAAGTTTTATGGAGAGAAGCTTTATTAATGTTTGTCCATAATCAAAGACTCGGTTGGGGCTACCAATCCTACAGGCATTCTCTTTACCTGTTCTGGTATCCATCTGGCAAGTAATCATCACTTATTGCAGTTATTTAACTTGGTATCTTAGCTGCCTTTTAATAATCCTTTAAAAACCAAGGCACCCAAGGAAGTTAGGATATCCATCCAAAATGTGTTTCACAAGGTAAGTTGCCTAGAATGACTAATTTTTCTTAAGTGTGTGCTTCTGCTTTGTGTGAGCTTACCGAACATTACATTGTTGGCTATTTTGTTGGGAGAATCCCTTTAATACTTTCATTTTCTTTTAGTTAGGGAGATTACTGAAGTTCACAGATGAAGAGTTCCTCACATCCCTAGCTAAACCAGAAGGGTTTTTTCTCTTCCAGATTGAGAAGCCCAAAGCCAAAATACCCTTTGTTTATAACCAACGGTCAGAAGAATTTTCAGCAACATTAATACCCAGCACCATAAATCACCATTAAAATGACCAGGACAAGTGGATTGCAGGTCTGATAATTACAAATGATTAGTTCCAGAACTGTTATACAGAAATTATAACCCGCAAACAGCGATGTAATCACTCAATAACATCCACCAAACTCACATCAAACCACTCCAAACTCTATCAAATCACTTCTAATCCACCCAACTCCATCAAACAGCTATGGAAGGCTAATAGGAAAGGCAAAAACCATACCCAGAAATACACAGAAGATAACAGTTTGATACAGCCAGCTGTGTGCAGGTGTATGACCAGCTAGGGGGGCGATTTGCTCTCTAAATTCAAAGGCTCCACCAAAAATTCTACAAACCTGCAAGATAGGTCACCCAATACCAAGGAAAAGGAAGAGCCAATACCCAGAAAAAGTTTCACAGTACTTCAATCTGCAGCAACCAAAGTGGCACAGCCTATGCCAAGACATAGTATGGCCCAGAAAGCATGACTTCATGAAATCTCATTCCAAACACTCTACAAGTCAAAAAATCACACCAAAATGCAACTAAAAGACATCAAAGGAAACCATAACTGAAACCAAACTAGAAACCTTCACCAATAACTCCAATGGTGACTCTTGTAGTGAAGCCACTCCAATGTCCAGCTAGGGAGTATCTCTCAACTCCGAAACTAGAGCAACTTTGAAGGTTTTCATCTCCAAAGCCCTTGAAGGATTCAATCCTCACTTCGACAACACTTCATTATCATCAAATAGCATAAGCCAAATGAGAGCACAAGGTGGGTTTATATAGAAACTAGGGCTCCAATTTTCAAATGCCTTTTCCCTCCAAAATGGGACGCCCCTCTCCAAGAGATATTTAATTTATTTATTTTTTCATTTTTCTCCTTCATTTTAGTATCCACCTTAGGAAATACAAGTCCACCTTTTAAAAACAACTTTAAGTCATCAAACCTAAGTGTGGGGGTACATGGGGGTCATATTTGAACTTTATTAACTTAAGTCATGAAAATTACCTTTTTGAAGATTTAAGTAATGGTGGATGAATAATATGCCAAAAATATAAGAACTCACCAAATTGAAACTGCCAACCACTGCCAAAATTGGAAACCCTGCACTGCACTGCTGCCAAGACCAAGTGCCCAAAATAGCACTTACTAAAAATAGCAAATAGCTAAAAATAGTGTGGCCAAACACTAAATTGGCCCAAATTGGATCACACTAAAACTTACTAAAAATAGTAAATGCTAAAAATAGACATTGTTAAAAATAGCAATACGGCCCACCAAGGCCCAAGAAAAACCCAAAAAACTCTCTGGAAATATCCACATACACTTCTGTAAGTACTAACACGAATCCTCCAAAGATCTTGGAACTCTCCCAATTCACCTAGAAGCCTACGGAAAATCCTGGAAACTGGCCAATACTCACAAAACATGGAGTAAAAATGGGGAAATTACAATCCTCCCTCCCCAAAGATTGCTTGTCTCCAAGCAATGCCAATTCATGCACTAATTGATTCTAAATTAAACTCAATATGATTCCAGGATCCCAAATAAGTCTGGGGAATCTGTAGCTCCTTCTGCTTGTAACACTGTATTGTTAGGTACCTCCAAATGTAACCTCTTGAAGTTCTCCCGTAAAAAGATCAACCAATCTCAACATAATCTTAATCAACTCCTTGGAGAATTGCTCTCCACAATCATACACCTGTGGCATCGTACAGGTAAATTTGAGAAAGTTAATGTTAACTTTCTCATTTTCAACTTCCTACACTCCAATAACATGGTTATAGCTGAAAGATAATCTGCTCTTCAAAACATAAGTGCAAGTAAATGAATTAGAATAACATTTGATTGATACATGAACACTCTTCCAACACTGATCCTGATTGCCCAAACTTGACATCCCCTTCATCTGAAGCCATAAGTCAATCCTATTAAGGGGCTGATTGGACTGAAAATGTGTAAACTTGCAGCTTTCCAAGTCTGAAATGGGCAACTCATGGTCTGTTTTTTGAAAAACTAGCACCCAAGAAGAAGAGCAGCTGCTGCAAAACTGAAAATCCTTAGCCAAAATGATCTCTGATCATTCTCTTGGCTGTAAATGTCTTCTCAAGTGTCACCAACTCAATAATGTATCAAACATTGCTCAAGATCTATTTCCAAACCATTGGCAGGGACATCAATGGACTCATAAGATGACTGTAAAGAAAGGTAACAGCAGCATCCCTATCACCCTTACGATCTGTAACCTTCCACTATATGCTTCTTCCATCATCTTTAATTTCCAACAATCCATGCTGTTGTACCCAAAACCAAAATTTTTGCTTCATCAAGGCATTTTGTTTAAAGAGTCTAAATCTTGCTAAAATGATGTAAAATACAGCTTTTGGGCAATATCAAGCATGGATTTTTGTCAATAGTTTGTCAGTCAAAGTCAGTTTTATTGATCAAAGCCTGAAGCAGAGACTCAGAATGGAGCTTTTCACGATAGAGGAACATCTCACGACGGCGTTTCACATTGCACACGGTCATTTCAGTGATCGAGACAGAGTTTTCAGTGATCAATTTATGAAGATTTTTTCAAAGGAAAAGTCAGAAAGTGCAAGTATAGCCCAAGGGCGCCCAGCTTGTTGAAGGTCAAGATCTTGTTTAAAATGTTCAAGCATCCAGTTAATCTCTTTAGAATCAGTCTGGCTATCCGTCGAGCTATCCAGCGAAGTTTTCCGAGACTCACAGCTCCGGAAAATAGCAACAGAAGTAGAAATACCTAAATTTCCAGAGGTGAGAAACTTGTCTTTTTCAGGCAAAAGCGCGCCTCTAGCCTGAGGGCGCCCATCTTAAAGAGGGGGTAAATCTTGGCGTTTTTTACGGCGGATACAGTCAATTTGTTCTCGACTAGTTTGCTTATCCAACGAGATATCAAACGTAGTCATCCGAGTTTCAGAACTCCGGCGGCAGTCATCCAAAGATCAGCTTAAAATGGAGTTTTCACGTTTCTGAGCTTCTCCGTTTGTTCCCAGTGCAAGTACAGGCCAGGGGTGCTGGTTTAAAGGACCCTCCAGATGGTGAAATTTGCAGACAGAGTCTTCCAAACATCAGTAATACTCTAGCCTAGCTTCGCGATGCACCATTCTACTTGTCAATCCGACTTTCCAGGTCATCGTGGCGGAGATTCTACCAAGCACGTAATTTTACGGGCGGACCAACAAACAATTTGCAGTGTATTTTTTACAGTCTAGAGGCGCCTAGCCTTTAGGCCTGTCAGATGAGCTCGTTTGCGTTCAAAGTCTTCACGGCTATTGAGCGTAATCATTTTATCTATCCAACAAGCCTAGCCGTCAGCCTTCGGGATTTGGCAGTCGCTCGTACGTGCGAGGTCTTTGGTGCAATGCTGAAAAGTGAGGATATCCGGAAAATGGCCAAGTCTGGAGCGGTTATTTTAAATAAAATACGCACTGGAGTTTTTGAGGTCTTAGAAGCAGTTTTCTTGCTTCGTCACCTCCAGAGACTTCTCTTGTGGGCCCTTCTGGCTGTCCGTTAAAACAGATAGTGCCTGAATCGGGTCATCCTAGCTCCAGATATCAAAGATCGAAGTAGGGTACTTGGATGAAAGTTCGACTTTCATCAAAATGACATCAGTGCAACCAAGAGCTAGGGGCGCTTTTACTTTTGAGGCCCTTAATGAACTTTTCAGAGGTCATGTATACAGTCGTTGGATGCAGAATATCTCCAGTCATGCAGTGAGCTTTGTTTCCTGTCAGCAGGGTTCACCATTCGCTGTCAGCAGCCATTTGAAGTGTCAGATGGTAGTTTAGGAAAATGGCTAAGTCTGGAACCCGTAAATGAATTTAATCAGAGGCGCCTAATTTTTCAAGGTGTTAAATGATGGATTTTGCAATAGTGTCTCCCAGCAGACATTTCTTCCTTGTTCAACAGGCTTTCCGATGAATATCTCTGTTCAGTCCTAGCATCACGCAGTCACCCGGAATTCAGTGTCGAAGATGGCCAGTCGTGACTGTGTAGTCAGCTATAAAATAGGGAGTTAATAAAAAGTGAAATAACTTGAGCAAATGGACGCCTATGAGCTCAAGAGATGACTTTTCGGAATCGGTGAAGCTCGACAGTGAATCCTGAGACTTCAACAAAATTGTCAACTGAAGTTCAGAATATTTGCAATTTTAGCATAAGATGGCGATTTTCTATTTTTAGCGCCTTTTGCTATTTGCATGATAATAAATATTTTATTATATTTATTCAAATTCGAACTTCCAATCAGTGGCAGTGGAACTAAAAGGGGTCCAATCAGAAGGCTTCTATTTTCAGCTGAGGTTTTAAATCTTGCAGTTGTCAGATTGATGCGAATTTCATCTTCTTTAAGCATGGCTCCATCTTCATTTATTATTCACAAAGCTAAAGAGAAATTCGTTTTTCTTAAGAGAAATTCATATTTTTCAAGCAAAATTCGTTTTTCTTCAAGGCAAAGGCGTATTTTCAAGCAAAATTCGTTTTTCTTCATTCACAAGGCGTATTTTCAAGGGAGATTCGTATTTTTCAAGGCAATTCATGTCTTCAAAGTCAAAATTCGTTTTTCTTCAACCAAAAGGCGAATTTTAGCAAACCAAAGGCAAATTCTTCATCAACAATCATTGGCAAAGACATCAAAACATTTTATTTGCAGGTACAAGTCAGAATTATCAGCAGACTTCAGACAAGATGGCGATTTTAGCAGAAGCAGAGCACTAAAAACTTCTTTCTTCTGTCTTAAATTCTTCTATTTCTCGTCTTAAATTCTTTCGCATGTTTGAAGAATTGGCGACTTTTGGCAAAACAAATCATCTGGGTTGATTCAGAATAGCTTCCTCGAGAAAACCCATGTGCCAGAATTTTTCAGGAAAATTTACTCGAGCATCAGTTCTCGAGGCTCTAATTTTCTCAACCGAAAATTCCTTGCATGGTCGAGTAGAAGTCAAATTTTAAAATCGACATTCGGGTTGTCTTAGAGATCTTCTTGGACAAAACCCATATCTCAGATTTTTGCCGAAAATAACTCTTCGAAAGGCTATTTTTAGCCTCAGCAGGCTATTTTTAGTTTTCCAGAAAAATTGTCAGAATATAGCCGTGTTCACAGTCAACAGGCGAGTTTTTTAGAGTACAGTACACACAGACTGAATTCAAGATCAAATCGGTCTTAATTCATAATTTCGTTAGAAAAGCTGAGACCGATTTGTATCAAGCCACAGAAGAGATAATGGCCATCACTTCAGTCACGGAGCCGCCAAAGTTATAAGTCAGTTAAATGCTAGTTTGAGTGTGCAAAGATTGCCAAGATTGCTCAAGTTGCTGACATTCAAATGCTGATGCAATTGGCAGCCTCGTTGAGGGGTTGATTGTTCGAGATCACGATCAGTAGACTTCAGTTTCCACCTCTCAGGATAGACATTACACACAGGAGTTAACTTGGTGTTACCCTTTCAAGTTAACTGGCTGTCTCACCTCATGCATATCTATTCTGAGATTCACCTTGTTTACTTGGAGTTTTATTTAGGGTTTTTCGTTAACTGATGGTAGTCTTCCAGTTAACTTGCTTTCAATAAGGACGTGCATGCTCGCACAATTGTCCATTTTAGATTAGATGTTTCGCGATGGTAGTTTTCTTAACTGTATAGTTTACTTCATTAGGGTTTGGCAGCAAATCTTGCATGCATTGCAAGACTGTAGATGACTCAAGGTGATTTTAGGGTTCCCTACACCTTGATGTATATAAATAAGAGCTTTTGCTCATTTGTAAATAACTTTTGCTTGAGAGAGAAATATATGCTGCGCCTACCTTGCCCTCAATATTGCTCTTTTGGTATTTGTTCATGTGTCTTCGCTATTACGATTAATTGTTATGCCACATAGGGTTTCATGCAATTGTAATGGTGAATTCTTTCTGTTTTGTACAACTTTACCATTATGATCAATTGTTATGCCACATAGGGTTTCAAGAGGTTATGATGATAAATCTGTTTTGTGTATCTTTACCATTGTGATCAATTGTTATGCCACATAGGGTTTCAAGAGATTGCGATGATAAATCTGTTTTGTGAACCTTTTATCACTATGATCAAGTGTTATGCCACATAGGGTTTCGTGAGATTGTGATGATAAATCTGTTTTGTAAGTCTTTACTATTTTGATCAAGTGTTATGCCACATAGGGTTTCATAAGATTGTCATGGTAAATTCTTAAATCTGTTTTGTGCCCAATAAACTTGTCTAGATTGAGCTGATAGATGCGCCACCTTGCCTTCAAGTAGAGAATCTAAACTCGTTTATCGTCGATAGTCAAAACCTTGCTCCATTTCCTCATGCTCTGTTTTCTTGAGGAAATTGGATAGATTTAAAGTAGATAGCTTAGTTGTAGTTAATGATCTACGAAACCAGAAAATCCTTAGCTGCAACGTTCTTGGTTTTCTTAACCTTGTGCCTCTTCCAGCTGAGAACAAAAAGATAGGACTTAGATTACTTTTCTTTTTCATGCATTCCAGCACGACGAGGGAGCTTCCCCTCCTAATTTGAAGAGCACTCATTGCGTAGTGTACATAGCTGTCCGTACAAACCTGCACTCCAGAGGTGTTAGATTTTACGCCAACACATGCCTAGGATCCTGGGCAGGGAAAACGTCCCCAAATGTGACTCCACCATGTTGGGGCACTCCATCATCACTCAAATCAGTGTTGTTCCCTTCCCTTTGCAGTGGATCCACAAGGCCAACCACCAAACCATATTGGTCCACCATAGGAAGCAAATCAACACAAGATAAATGTTCCCCTATCTCATTGTCTTCATGCATCTCAAATAAAGGATTAGAAAACGATGGCTCTACTTCCATATCAAATAGGGGGTTATCATAAATTTGGAAATTGTTTTCACCTCCTTGCTTGGACTTTATTCCTTGACCATGATTGAATGCTCCCTGCATTATCTTGCATGTGACAATACTAGATCCCTCTTTGGACATTCCTTTCAATACCATTTTTCTATCACCATCCTGGAATTTCAACTCCATAGATTTTAAGTTCAAGGTGATCTCCCCTAAGGAACGAAGCCACAACATACTAAAAACAACATTTGTGCCTCCAATATTAACAACATAAAAGTCATCATTGATTTCGTAGTGGTTTAGCAAGATCCTCAATTGTGGTATCTTCCTTACACATGACATTGTGTTACCATTGGCAACCATGACCCTAAAACCAACAAACTTCTTAGTTTTGAGTCCTTGTTGTGCTACAATGTCTTCGTCAATGAAGTTATGTGTACCACCTGTATTGATTGATCCGATGGACCTGCTGATAGATTCACTGCGGAGCTAGAAGGATTTTGAGCAAAAAATGTCTTGGTTGGAAGCAAAAACCCTAGAAACAACATCTAAGGCCTTGAAAAGATGGGCGCCCTTGGATACCTGGGGCGCCCAAACTATCCAATGTTAGACAAAATTTCACCATTTTCAAGATTTTCCAATCTCCCTCCATTCTCCGTTCCACATATATATTTCCCCATTATCTGATCTGTGCAGTGCATGAGACCTTGAATCTGACACCTGGCAATTGAGCATCCTTCATTGATGACCTCAGAGCTCTCGTTTTAGCTTCTGAAAAAGTAGAATGGACCCACCAGAGAAAAACTGATCTTTTGACGATTTCGATTGAACCAACCTGATGAGGAAGTATTCTCAACCAATCAAAATCAATTTGAGCCTCGGAGGCAGAAATTCTATTTTTAAAAATTTTCTATTTTTAGAAAATTTTGCCAATATCCATTTGAGGAGAAACCTAGAAAAACCAAAAAAAAAAGTCTATTTTTTTAAAATTTCCTAAAAAGTAGGGCAGAAAATTTGAGATATGGGTTTTGTAGACAAGGTCGCTTTGAAGAGACCCAAATCGTTAGATTTTGAAATTTTTTAGTTTTTAACCAACATGCATGATATGCAAATTTCCATTTTCCGACCTTTTTTTACAATTTTTTACAAGACTTTTACCACTTTTTACAAAATGCCTTAATGAAGCAAAAATTTTAATTTTTGGTACAACATGGTGAATGCTAAGTATAGCATTATAAAGAATTAGCATTTGCATCATCTGATTAAATATAATCAGGAAACATTTACATCGGCCAATTTGTTAGACAAAATGCTTGCATCTGTCAAATTGAGAAACAAATCGTAAAAAATCTATCAATCAAGCAGGGGTCCTTATGTAGATTTTTAATGATCAGATTAATGCACAGAAAATTAATTCAAATCAGATGCAAAGACACAGCAGATACCCTGGGAAAACCCTCCTCTTGAGGGAGAAAAACCCAGCAACAATATATCACTTATATATTGAATTGTCACAAAATTGATCTCCTTACAAGAGGCCGATATGCAGTCCCAAAATTATGCACCAAAGAGTGATGCAACACAGAATTATAATGCTGATAGAACTCAGCCTCAAACAATATGCTCTCCTATAGAATTCGCTTTTACTTCTTGATAATTCGCACTTAGACTTCAATGAATAATATTGAACTGAACTTGAACTTGATGATAAACAATGAGAATGCCATCGAATATAAATACAAACTAAAGGAGAGGACGTGACTTTTCCAAGTACCAAGTCGGCCACCATCAAGAAGACGTCTTTTAGAAATTCGCACCTCTTGTAACAAGGTCGGCCTTGTTAGAAAATCATGCCTCTTCATTAACAAATTGTTTGCTTAACAAATAGAAGTGTCTTTAGAAATTGTGCCTCTTGAGTCTCAATAAATTAAATAGCTTGGAGCTATTATTTAATTTATTGCCAATAAGAAGATCACTAGAAGATTACTTTTGATGCTGCATGTTAACATTAACACCTTACAGTTGAATCATTGTCGTATGTTTCCAAAGAGGTGATAATGCATCATATTACAATTGACTCTCTGCATCTGGGCCAATTGAACCAAAACTACCGGCCATTCTGTATGAACCTAAAATAAAAATAAAAACATTACAAATTAACAACACAACAACTAATTTTTTTTAGAAAAAGTTGGCATTATAACCCCTTATTATGCATAACAAGTTCTTAAAAAAAATCAATACTTAACAAAAAAAGAAAAAGAAAACTTGAAAAAATTTCAAAAAAATTATTGCAAATTTGAAAAAAAGGAAAGATTCACTCACCTTTGATGGTTAGATCTACTTTGTGCAGCTATTTCTCCCTTGTTGTTGTATGTTGAACTCCTTCGTAGCTCTCACCTTTGAAAAAAAAGACAAAACCTTCAAACACCAACAATGGCAGCTTGGAGGCAAAAAATGGTGTTTTTTTGCCTTTTGTGTTTGTGAAATGACTTGGTTTAGGGTGACCAAGGCATCATATCTCCTTTTTCAGGTTTGAAAAGGTTAGGACCAGCCATGCAGAATACACTTCACTTCCTCCAAATATTAGGAACTTGTTGACATTTGACCAATTCCTGAACCAAAGGAGACCGAGGGAAATGGCTGCTAGCAGACTTGAGACTAGAGCACCACAGGACATCAGAGATCTCCAACAGGTGGTGAGTAAGATTACATTGGAACATTTTGATGGAGGGCATCGTTGTACCGCACGTGGTTGGGTTCAGAAGTTAGATAACTTCCTCTCCTTGAGGCCCATGCCTAAAAAAGAGGTGATCAAGTTCACTACACTACATCTGGATTGCATAGCTCATGAGTGGTGGTACCACAGTTTGGTTACTTTGGGTCACAGGTCAATTATATCTTATGATGAGTTCACTAACAAACTCATCAAAGGATTTGATAGGAGAGATCCAGAGGTTTCCTTCCAAGAACTTGCATAGCTTAAGCAAGTTGGGACATTAGAGGCATATATCTTAGAGTTTCAGCGGATATCAGTGATGGTCACTAGAATATCATAGAGAAGATTGGTTGTGCTTTTCAGTGAGGGCCTTCTAGAACCCTTACGTGGATGGATCAAAGCCTTTAATCCACCTTCTTTATAGGAGGCTATGAAGAAGGCGAGAGATATGGAGCTTGCTGCCCCAAAAAGGTAGTTGCTGCTTAAAACAATGACTCCTCCGAAGGATGAGAATCAACAAGTTACAGACCAGCAAAGAAGACCTTTTCAAAGACTCGGTGATGAGACCCTCCAAGACTTGAGAAGGAAAAAATTATGCGTCACCTACAAAGGGTTGTATGAAAAGGGTCATGTATGTCCTCTTAAAGGTAAAGCAAATCAGATGGAGTACTTTTATGCGGATGAATCAAATTTTGAAAATTCTGAACAGTGATATGATTTGGAGGACAATAAGATAGGAAGAGCATCAGAAAGTTAGGAGAAGACTTAGCAAAGTTATCCCCTATGGCACAACTCTCTAGCTTCCAAAGAGAGGGGTCATTTAGAACCAGATGAGTCTTAAGCAGGCAGCATGTGATCACTCTACTTAATACAGGAGCCACTCATAACTTCATTAATGAGGGATTGGTTGCCAGGCGCGGACTTCAAGCAGAGGATTTTGAGGGGTTCAACGTGAGAATAGCAGATGGTTTCACTCTCACTTGTACGAGGAGGATTCTTAAACTCACCTTGCAACTAAATGATTACGTATTTCAAGCTGATTATTATGTGGTCAGCATGAGTGAGATGGATGTGGTCTTAGGCATGAAGTGGCTTCATGCAATTGGTGAGTTTTCCCTCAACCTGCACACAATGGAAATGAAATTTGCAGTTGATGGTAGGAAATATGTGTTGACGGGAATGTCTGAAGGTAATCTACGTGTCATCTCCTTCAGTGAGAAGAAGAGTAGAGGGAAAGCGAAAGAGATTAAATAGGTGATGGAGGAGCTAGACCACTTTCAGGGGTAGTATGATTCCGATCATTATTGTTAATCCATTGTTTGAGGATAATCCTATTTTGGCTTATGATAATCCACTCTTTGAGTTGGATGATGGCGCTCCTTTGGTTCCCTGTGGGGAATTGGATGACAATTTCAAGACTTGGGATCCTAGTTGTGGATTGGGACTATAGACGAGGCTTACGGATACATTCCACAGTGTGTGTATTGTGCGATGTGCAAATGACTTTACTTTCAGCCCACTCGCATCTGATTTGATTACAATGCATAAGGCACACTCGCATGAGATGGACAATTGGTATGAGATGTCTCCTTCTATAGATAAAGAGGACCAACCTTGCAAGTTTTCAAAGCTACTTCTACAGGATGATCATGTATAGAGGACACATGACATAGGAGCTGATCTTGAACGATATGGCATACCTAGTGCAATTAGATTGGTGCAGCAGGAGTCATCTAGAGGCAGGTGGTATCCCTAGGATCCAAGTGGTGTACACCCACGGAGGGGTGTGATACAGTAAGGTTGTCTTGATGTCATGTCCCCGAATTGGAGGAAGTATTAAATTAAGTATTTATAAAGTTATTTCAATAACTTAAAATCATAAAGTAACTTTATATTTAATTAATTTAATAAAGTGACTTAAAATAAATATTATAACATAAAGTCACTTAAGTAAAAAAATAATATAATATTCTAGAAGCTTCCTGGAGGTGATTGAGAAATCTTTACAAGGCGCTATTGGCTTGGCATTTGAACAAACTTGATTTGGATTTCATATCTCATTACTAGTTTGGTAAGAAGCTAAAGCTGAATGCTTAGCTTGCCTGAGGGTTTGAAGACTCTAAGGTACCAAGTTCGGTTGTGAAAGATCAACCCTAGCTGAATAGTTGAGGAATCCATCCAGGGTTTCTACATTGTGCTTCATTGGGATTTGACAAGTGCAATAACTGATGTATTATTGCATTTTCTGAGAGTTTCATATTTGCAGCAGCTGAGGTATTGTTGCAAGTATTTTTGAGGGTTGGCAACAGCTGATGTATTGTTGCATTTGGGAAAAGATTTATTTCATTGATGGTCCGGTTATACAAATTTAATGGTCTATGATCAAATTTGGAGTACACAAGAATTCGATATTTTATTGGAGGAAGCTCTGATAATTTGAGAGTAAAAGTCTATCTGTTGTTGAAAAAGGTTTTTGAATACAATCAGGAAAATAATATTTTTACTGGAGGTGCCTGTTTGCTTACTCGAAGAAATTAAGAATCGATTTTATTTGTTGAGGTCGTATTCTTGATAAGTTGTATTCAAAAACTATATATTTGCAGAAGAAGACAAATGCTCAATGATTGAGCAGCCAAAAAAGACAAAACCATCTTGGCATCGAGTTTATTTACATTGCTGGGATAGATATCAAGCCACTTCAAAGGGACGCAATTGCAGAATCTAATTATTGGAGGAAAAGACAAATCTGGGAAAAGCACGATTTTGGAAGAGAAATAATCGCATTCTGTCTACTGGCATTCAGTGACTTGGTAATCATCGAACAACATCTAGGAGCTGCTAGAATAAAGACAAATTGATTTGCAAACATCAAGTAATGCATGAGTATAGAGGTCGGCGCAAGGGAAGGAGATCGCCTCATCATATTGGGTGTATTTGACATAAGTAAAAGGCAGGAAGTTACTATTGGTGGAGCCACTAGGACATTCTATAGACTGCCGTCTATGTTTAGAAGACTCAACGCCATCTAGGACGTTATAGTCGAGATTTATTACCAGCTGAGAATAATATCCGAAGTCATTTGGAATTGCCTCAACAAAGACAAAAAGTCAAAGCCTCGATAAAGACAAGAGTAAGAAAAGGTCGTTTCTGGAGGATTTGCATAGTTGCTGCCAGCAAGACTTAAAGCCACTGAGAATTGAAGATATTCGATCACCCAGATTCATTTATATCTACATTTTATTATCTTAGAATATCACTGTCATTTCAATGTATCGATTTTAATCTTAGCACGATCTTCAATCAAATACATTTGCAAGTTGTAATCAGTCTTATACTGTACTCCAAGGAGTTGGTATTATTGCATTTGCTATTGTATATCTGTTAGAAGATCTGCTTGGTCAGTTTTGTAGCTCACTGCTCTTACAGCAGTTCTAGTAGTCATTGCACCATTATAACGAATACTCTTGGTTTTGCATTGGCATAGAATTATAAACATTGTTGGGCATCATATATACCGAAATTGTAATCGGTTGTAATCAGTTTGGTATACATTTGTTCATTGGCATTACAATACAAGGAGTTTGGGTTGCAAGCCAACTGTTTGACATAATGTCCTTTGTTGTAGTTGCTTATTTACTTGCATTTTCAGTCATCAATCTTCATTGAAAAGTTATAAGTAGCTGTTGCATTTGCAATTCAGTCATTAGAATACTTTCTTGAACTCATTTTGTTTATGCAAACATCATATGCAACCAAAAACACCAACAAAACAATCAAACAGCAAGATGAACAGGTGAAGGGCAAGTGTTTGACGAAATGTCCAAGTGTTAAAAACTAAAAATGTACATTAGATAGTGCAAGGGACATTTTAGTGGTATCAGAGCTTGGATCCTGCTAGCTTGTGGGGTAGTTTGATCTAAGTTTCAGCAAGTCAAATCAGATCAGAAAATTTCAGTATGGACTCAATGACTGACATTAAGTTTGGAGAAAGACTTTTTACAGCAGGAGATAAACTTGGTCACTTGTTTCTAATAGATGCTCTTCTCAATTCATTGGAGGAGGTAGTAGATTGCTTGCATTTGGTGGATCAGCCACCTTCTTAGATAATTCAAGCAAGTATGATTCCAATATTGATCTCTTTGGAGGATGACAGGTTATTGAGACACAAAGATAAGGATGTAAGACTTGTTGTGGCCCATTGCCTAAGTGAAATTATGAGGATTAAAGCTCCTAAGGTTCCTTTTGATAATGACAAAATGAGACAGGTTATGCAGTTAATGATTGAAAGCTTTCAGGGAATACGTGACGTCGAGAGCCCTACTTTCAATAAAAGGGTTAAGATTCTTGAAACAATGGCGAAGTTGCAGTCATGTGCTTTCCTGTTTGATCATGATGGTCTTATTCTCCAGCTATTTGAGTGCTTCATATTAGGAATCAGGAAACGCCATTCAAACAATGTGAAGATAAGTATGTTCACCATCTTATCCATGATTCTTGATGAGGATGATGAGGTTTGCAAACAACTACAATCAGAATTGTTAATCATTTGGAGAAGAGAACAACATGTCTCGACTACAACATATGATCTCGCAAAGAGTTTGGTTGAGCAGAATATTGAGAAGTTCAAAGGACAACTGACAATAGAGGAGTTAATATCATTTAGGTTACTGGAGGATAGCATGATGTCATCCAATGGAGCAGCTGAGTTGGATGGTGAGTATATAGAGCAAGTTGAGCCCTCTTGTGTTTGGACACCCCATCAAGGCATTGGGGAGGAATTCACAAATGGATTTAGCACTGTCCTAATTCCATATTAGAGTGAGAGCATACAAGACTTTGTGGAAAAGGAATTTCAAGCACAATTAGAGGTTTCGTCATCCAAGGTTGAAGCTAGACATACATTGCATGGTTTGCACAGTTTGAGGAACTAGTTGAAGGTGAGTGAGGATGAGATTGTGGCAGCATTGTCCCATCATAATAGGATGCACAATTTGATTGAGAATCATCTTTGGACGGTTCAGTTAGAGGGAAGACAAAAGGGAGTTGATGCAAAGTCTTCTCAGGATTTACAGGTAATCAAAGAAGGTATGGGAACATTGAAAACAAATTATTTGCACCTTCTTTCGGATCGGGATCACTTTCTCAATCTCGTTGAGGTCTATTCAAATGCTTTGAAAAGGAAAGAAGATGAGGTGGATAAGCTTTCTCACAAGCTTATGGTTACTAGCAAATCTCTGAAGAACACTTAGTTAGCTCTTCAAGAATCAGAGGTTCATGTGGATGAGCTCTACTTGGAGTTGAATTTGGCTCAAGATTCATTATGTTCAGCAGAGACTCAGTCACCTATGGCAGCCAAGACATAGGAGGAGGAAAGCAGCACGACATCTCCTAGCATTCACATTCAAGATGCAGATGCAGCACCTCTTGTGATGGTTAGGCAAGAGGAATCAGTTGGTGATAGATGCATGCTTGAGTTACTGGTTGACTTCAGTCTATGGTTTGGAGTTAGGCGTGAAGACAGTTGTATTCCAGCTTTACCATGGGTTCTATCTCATACTTCATTGGTTGACGACAGTACTACTTTGAAGACAGCAGCAAATGCGATGGATAGCAGGAGTTGGGATTGTCACCTTGGTGTTAAGGGATAGATTGATGATGAGCTCCTATCATCCCTTGACAGTAGAAGTACCTTTTGCTCCATCATGGATATGATTCACAAGTTGCGTGGTGTTGTTCTGACTTATCCCAACAGCTTGTCGGAGTTTGGCATGTGCTTCTATGCACCTAAGATTGGCATCTTTCACATCTGCAGGAGACCTCTTAGTGTAGGATGGATTGTTGATGATACAGACACATCAGTCTTGGCTGCAAGTTCGAGCGTCATTGAAGATTTGAGCACAAGGCTCTACATCGGTACTTTTGAGATTGACATTGGTCAATCTTTTCAGAAGAAGACAGGTTGCACATTAGATCTTGATATTGTTCCAACTTCTCTCCAAGTAGTAGATGGCATTCATGATGACATTCTTCTCACTCCCGGAAGTGAGGCAAGACACTTGCAATTGCTTAGTGGGAAAGATTTTGATGATGTCATTGCAAGACCAACTCATCCTATTTTGAGTTGTGAGTCTTCTTCTGAGGATGGTAGTATTGGATGGAATACACCTGACTATTCAGGTATTCCATTACTGACTATTCAAGTATTCCATTAGCACAGGCAGGAGAGTTTCACCTCAATTACATCTTGAGGTGTGCTCATTAGTTTATTTTCAGCCCGCATACACAGGACTTGACTATGTCATTGTTGGCACAGAGAGGTGGGTTGAATATGTAGTGTTCAAGTTCACTCTGGTGCGATACATTCCCGACTTTAGGTGATGAGTCCAAGTTTCTTACTTGCCCCTTTCCAGTAGATTGCTTCCAAAAGCAGGGTTTTGAGATTTGGTCAGATTGGACTTTAGCGGGGGGGGGGGGTATCATAGTGGCATAGCAGAAGTCAGTCGGAGTGGAGTTTGGAGGACTTCCAGTTTATCCATGGGATCCAAGTATGATATTTGAGGTGTATCAACACAGTAGTTGGAGTTGGCGTGATGGAGTTGATTTACAGAGTTGGGATCCAGGCATTCCATTGCTGGTTGGATGGTTTCATTGGTTGACATAGTTTGACAGCCTCTTGGGTTCCAATTGCATACAGAGGTTATGGTATTGCACTTGTTGCAGGATCATTTAGGATCCGAGCGGTTGGTGGACAAGTGCAGTTGGTTTTCCATTCGGACATCAGGTGCTAGGGCAATTGAGATGGATTGGCAATTGCGGATTGCTTGAGGGCAACCAATCTTTGGGAAGGGAGGATTGTCATGTCCCCAAATTGGACGAAGTACTAAATTAATTATTTATAAAGTTATTTCAATAACTTAAAATCATAAAGTAACTTTACATTTAATTAATTTAATAAAGTGACTTAAAATAAATATTATAACATAAAGGCACTTAAGTAAAAAAAAAAATATTATATTCTAGAAGCTTCCTGGAGGTGATTGAGAAATCTTTATAAGGAGCTGTTGGCTTAGCATTTGGATAGACTTGATTTGGATTTCATATCTCATTACCAGTTTGGTAAGAAGCTACAACTGAATGCTTAGCTTGCCTGAGGGTTTGAAGACTCTAAGGTACTAGTTCCGTTGTGAAAGATCAACCCTAGCTAGATAGTTGAGGAATCCATCCAGGGTTTCTACATTGTGCTTCATTGGGATTTGAGAAGTGCAATAGCTGATGTATTATTACATTTTCTAAGAGTTTCATATTTGCAGCAGTTGAGGTATTGTTGCAAGTATTTCTGAGGGTTCGCAATAGCTGATGTATTGTTGCAGTTGGGAAAAGAGTTATTTCATTGATGGTCCGGTTATCCAAATTTAATGGTCTATGACCAAATTTGGAGTACACAAGAATTCGATATTTTATTGGAGGAAGCTTGATAATTTGAGAGTAAAAGTCTATCTGCTGTTGGAAAAGGTTTTTGAATACAATCAGGAAAATAATATTTTTACTGGAGGTGCCTATTTGCTTACTCGAAGAAATTAAGAATCGATTTTATTTGCTAAGGTCGTATTCTTGATAAGTTGTATTCAAAAAATATATATTTGCAGAAGAAGACAAATGCTCAATGATTGAGCAGCCAAAAAAGACAAAACCATCTTGGCATCGAGTTTATTTACATTGCTGGGATAGATATCGAGCCACTTCAAAGGGACGCAATTGCAAAATCTAATTATTGGAGGAAAAGACAAATCTGGGAAAAGCGCGATTTTGGAAGAGAAATAATCGCATTCTTTCCTACTAGCATTCAGTGACTTGGTAATCATCGAACAACATCTGGTAACTGCTGGAATAAAGACAAATTGATTTGCGAACATCAAGTAATGCATGAGTATAGAGGTCGACGCAAGGGAAGGAGATTGCCTCATCATATTGGGTGTATTTGACATAAGTAAAAGGCAGGACGTTACTATTGGTGGAGCTGCCATGACATTCTATCGACTGTCGTCTATGTTTAGAAGACTCAGCGCCATCTAGGAGGTTATAGTTGGGATTTATTACCAGCTGAGAATAATATCTTAAGTCATTTGGAACCGCGTCAACAAAGACAAAAAGTCAAAGCCTCAATAAAGACAAGAGTAAGAAAAGGTCATTTCTGGAGCATTTGCATAGTCGCTGCTAGGAAGACTTAAAGCCGCTGAGAATTGAAGATATTCGATCACCCAGGTTCATTTATATCTGCATTTTGTTATCTCAGAATATCAATGTCATTTCATTGTATCGATTTTAATCTTAGCATGATCTTCAATCAAATACATTTGCAAGTTGTAATCAATCTTATATTGTACTCCAAGGAGTTGGTATTATTGCATTTGATATTGTATATCTGTTAGAAGATCTGCTTTGTGAGTTTTGTAGCTCACTGCTCTTACAACAGTTCTAGCAGTCATTGTACCATTATATCGAATACTCTTGGTTTTGCATTGGCATAGAATTATAAACATTGTTGGGCATCATATATACCGAAATTGTAATCGGTTGTAATCAGTTTGGTATGCATTTGTTCATTGGCATTACAATACAAGGAATTTGGGTTGCAAGCCAACTGTTTGACATAATGTCCTTTGCTGTAGTTGCTTATTTACTTGCATTTCCAATCATCAATCTTCATTGAAAAGTTATAAGTAGCTGTTGCATTTGCAATTCAGTCATTAGAATACTTTTCTTGAACTCATTTTGTTTATGCAAACATCATATGCAACCAAAAACATCAACAAAACAATCAAACAACAAGATGAACGGGTGAAGGGCAAGTGTTTGACGAAATGTCCAAGTGTTAAAAACTAAAAATGTACATCAGATAGTGCAAGGGACATTTCACTTGAGGACATTTTGCACCATCTGGAGTTGAGATTGCTTGAGGACAAGCAATTTCAAGGAGGGCGGACTGTAATGTCCCCTTTCTAGCTAGTGGTTCGAGGGACAGGGTTAGCCTATTACTATAGTTCCCGTAGGCTAATAGGGTGTTTAGGGGACCTTTCTGAGGGGATTCAAGGCTTGTTATTTGCTACTTACTATTTATAGTAAGTAAAGATCAGGGTCAATGAAAACACACCTGCAGTTGGTATGGTTATAGGACACTCAGGAGATCATTGCTAGTCCATGGCCAAGAGTTATTAAGTTATTAAGTCACTTCTCTTTAGCAGTATTCTATTATTAGAGTGACTCAGTGACTTAATATATTAAAGTAATAAAGTGGCTAAATTAAAAGAAATGCCTAAAGTCACTTTAAATTCACTTAAGTGAATGGGGCACTTGGAGACATGAAATAAAATATTAAATTAATATGCCTTATGAAGTTGGCATGGGTTTTCAAGTGGAGATTAATATGCTTTAAGAAGTTGGCGTGGGTTTTCAAGTGGAGAAAATAGATATTTTATTTGGTCAAAGCAAAACCTAAAACTTGGCGTGACTTTTTGGGAAAGCATAAGGAAAGGAAAGAGGCTTCTTTTGACATTATCCAAGTTTACATTCAAACACAGAAAACTGAGCACAAGGTTGCAAATATGGAGTTTTGAGCTGATCTGGGGACAAAATCCTGCGGTTAGGATAGGATCTACAGGCGTGAGACCATCTAAGGGTTCTAGTATGGATGGCTTTACACAGGACCATTAATTTGAGCTTTGATCGATTTACTTAGCATTTTACTTCAGCAATATTCAATAAAACAGAGGCATTCAACACTTGCAAGCACGTGGGAGCTTGAGAGCTTCAGATCCTCACACAGGGTGTGATATTTCTCCAGATCAGGCCATTCCAGGCTTAATCTCTTGCATTCATCAGGGCGTCCAGGATAGCTATGCAAACAGGGGACTAAACGGCATATTTTGCAATTACCATGTGGCATGTGCAAGCTAGGAAGAGTCGTACAAACCAGCAAGGGTTTTAAAGCAGAACGTTTGGGGTTTTACGTTGCCAATTCACTGTCTTGAGGCGTCTAGCTTCAATCACTCCAGCATCAGAAACCAGTTGAAAAACGAGCAACTTGAAGTATTGAGTTCTTGCATCCGATTGTCGTGACTACCGTCAAAAAATCTAGGTTTCAAATTATAACATTTTGCCTTATGGTTATTGTCTTATTATGCTCTGAATAAATAAAGACTATTGGGTTTCCATTTATTTATGCTTTTTCCCTTCAGTTATTGTTTTATATCAATTCTTGAAAATTGCCAACACTGTCACGTGGCAGCACAAAAAAAAATAAAAAAAATCAGATTTTAACAAAAAAGTCAAAAGTCAGTTTTGAAACCCCAAGGGGACATTTTAGGTTTAAACCATAGTTTAAAAACACACAACTCCCAAAACTTAGCAGACCCAAATTTGACTCAGATTCAGTGACTTGGCAAAACCTTGCCAAAACTTGGCAAATTTTCTAAACTTAAAACATGTTCCTAAAACTGACTTTCGAGTTTAGAGAACTGGGTAATTTTTCATTACAGATCAAAAAGAAGTTCAATACACATCGAAAAATCTACCATGGCCATAGGAATGCTAGTCATTCCTATTTGATTAGGAATGTTGTTAATAGGCAAATATGTATTAAAAAAGTTTAAATATTGATACACATTACTAATATTAAAACTATTAACATTGCATCGTAAAATTTAAACTTAAAAGTTTTAGGTTCAAAAGAACATAATCAAAAATCACAAAAGAAAAAGAAAAAACATAATTTAAAAAAATATATTCCAGCACTCCTCCAGTATTGTTGGCTCTCTCAACACCACTGTAAAACATGGACACTTGGATCCAATTACCATCAAACATCAGGCTATTGGACATCTTCCTCATGATGCCCACAATACCCAGTACAAATCCCAATACACCACATGTGCCAGAAAGCAGTTCCCCCACTGATCCATGCCAAACTCACTTACAAAAAGCAGCACAAATCACTGTTTCAGATACCATTGCCAAAGGGCACAGAAAAGATGCAAATACGGGGCATATTTAAAATAGATTTTCCTTCAAAAATTCATATGGCTGTAATTCATCATGATTTTTGGCAAGTTTTAGCGCAATTAACTTGCCAAGATTCCAGAAAAATCACCTGAGTTAACTCACAAGTAACTCAGCAGCAGATTTTTCTCATGAAAACTTGTTAGTCAGCAAGCTTTCCTGCAATCTTTTAAACTATGGTTTAAATTTGAAATGGAATGGGAAGGATCATGCAGTTTTCTGACTTCTTAAAGACAAGACTGTTGGTGTGTTGGTGTTTACGAGCAAATGAAGATTGTATATCTATACAAAAGCATGAAAAATGCCAAAAAGAGTTACAAGAATAATCAGAGCCACCAAACCTGTCGCCTATTAAATAATGCAGAGAGATTGAGTCCTTGAGAAAGTGTTATCAGCTCAAATGCATTCATCATTGACGGACCAATTTCCTTTGTTTCTTTATGCTCACTTACATATTTGTCCTGCAAACCCACAGGAGCAGCATTAGGTTTCCTTATGCTGAATTTGCAAAAAATAATACTAATGTTCTCCATCATTAATGCAATCCAATGCTCTGGTTTCTTGAATCAAACTAATACTCTAGTTTGAAGATAGCCTTCCTTTGTAGTTCAATTAGTATTGAACAGTGTCAAAAATAAAAGATAAAATAGAATCTGAAAATAAAGATCTAGCATCAAACATCATAGTGTGGAATTGATTAAAATACAACACCAGACAGATATAGGCACCTATAAGTTCATCTTCAAAACATCTTCAAAACCTACACTCCTTTAATGCATCATTAGGTAAATTGTAGAAGATTACGTTAATGTTTGTGCAGTTTTTTTTTTCTCTTCAATAAACAACAAATGTATTCTAACTGCCACAAAAGTATTTGTTCCATTCATTTAATTTCTTCACATTTACAAATTATATGCCACATGACTGCCTTGAAAAGGAAAGTAAGGAGATCGTGGCCAACCTCAGCATCATCAAAAACAGCTTGCACATCATCAAAGTTAACATCATCATCTTCATAAAGCCTGACAGGCACATAATTTTTCTTGAACCAATCATCTTCCCGGATGCCACTGACATTTATACGCTGAGGCAGATAAAACACTAGTCTGTGTGATTGATAGAATTTTCCAGCCAAACTTTCCATAAATGCAAAATGCAAGAAATATGAATCAGTAACAAATTCATGCCAATTGGCTAAGCAGACAACTTACCATCCGTGGGTCTGGATCAAGAATTCTTGAAATCAAAGACTTGGCACCAGGGGAAAACCATGATGGACATGAAAATTCTGCTTCATTGATCTACATTTCATCACATTTGATAAGTAAAAATACAGGTAGGCTGCTGAGCAACTAAGGCCTTTTAAGTTTTATTGATGTTCTAACTATGAAATGTAAATTGAAGATATAAAAAGATATGTTTATAAGATAAACCAATATAGCCACATTGGAGATGTACTCTCCCTACACACTTTCAGTTGCCAGATAGCACTGAGGAGAAATGTGATGTCTTATAATTAATCTTGCCACAAGTGAATAGGAGGGTAAGATTTGCAATAAAAGCAAGGCATCTTTCACCAAACCCGAGAAGAATGAATTTGTGCACTAAGATTGATCTTCTCAGGCATTGATCATGATTTTGTATGATAGATAATGAGCTGCCAATGCTGAAAATATACCTTTCTATAGAGTGTTGTTAGATCATCTTCATCAAATGGTAGAAATCCTGCCATTAATACATAAAGAATTACTCCACAAGACCACAAGTCTGCTAATGCACCATCATAACCTTTGTGGCTAAGAACCTACAAAAGAAGAACAAAGTATAAGATTGATTGACTCTTAATCAATTTGTTTTTTTCACATATTCAACCTTAATAATAACCATTTCAGAGGAGCAAGAACTTGTAAACTATGCTACATTCAATAAAGTATTAGTCACCATATTGCAAATCCTTAATAAAGCCTAGCTCAATTTAAAGACATAATTATTGGAAATAATAACAAATTTTTATGCACATCAAAATATATGAGGCTTGATTTGACATAATTCCAAATGAATCTCAAAGCTAGACTGTGTTCCCGTGCCTGACCTCAAACTCTGTTAATTCACTTAACTGTTTTACAGTTTTACTTGCTCGGGGGAACAGATCATCTACCAGAAACAAAAACTCGGCTAAAACATCATCACTAAAATATGTGACCATATGAAATGGATTGAAGAAATGGGAAACATTGTAAATAATATCTCTAACAGAAACATGTTCATGAAATGGGAAACAAAAATTAGTTCTTTCCCACTGAATGTCTTATTTTCTATCTTCTTGATAGGCCCATGATATATGAGTATTTGTTTCTGTTGATTATAATGTTGTTCTTAGTCACTTTCCTTAGCCTCGCATGATTCCGCTTTGTGTTTCATTTAATTTACATCAAATCATGCTTTAGGTGTTTTCTTTCAACTACTTGTTTCTTTGAATTCACCATCACCTCTCAGCCAAATAAATCATAGTGAAATAGCAAATTGAAACATTGTCCAAACCCCAGAAAGGGATTGAAACCAAACCAGCCTCAGAAACATGTTATTCCTCTATGGGAAAACATGGCTTAGCCTCAAACCAACATTGTCAAACTTGAGGATCCATTTAATTGGCATCATCCTACAAGCTTTAATCACATATTGAACTTCAATGCAGGATACCACCAAGCCTACAGAATTCAGCATAGATAAGGAAATATTTCCTCCCCAAGGAAGCACAAGCTCTAGTTAGTTGAAAACATGGTTAGGTGTTAATGCAAAAAGGAATATTTTCAATAAGAAAACAGATTTCAAAGTTTCCGAATGAAAAATGATATGTTTTAGCATATGGAAGGAATTATCATCCATGGTGTAAAATAATAAACTATAAAGTACTCTATGAATTACATGAATCCACTTTCAAGCCACATTGGAGAAAGCAAGCTCTACAATACACAAAGAGACATGCACATAAGAAGAATATGAAGAAACAAAAATATGATCAGATTATTAGAATAATGTTCAGTGAGTAAGAGTTCAACCAATCGCCCCATAGAAGGTGAGAAAATATATCCTTACACTCCATCTCTTCCCACACGAAAGAATGACTCAATACCATGCCAAAAGAAAGAAAGAAATTATATTAATGCCCACGGATGGCCAGAAGTAGCTCAATGAGACTCAAGAGAACAGTTGTATAAAGTTCTCCATGAAAGGTCTCACCAAGAGGAAGAACAAAAGTAAAAAATACAAAACAAGGGTCCACCAAAACAAGTGGTCAAGAAATAGGTACAAATATCCAAGAAAGGGGGATAAGAACCCCAAAGAGCAAAGAGCAACCGCAAAGGAAAACTAGAGATCATCAACTATCATTGTTTGGATTAGAAATGGTACTAGAGATCATCTAATAATGCCCATTAGAGAGCATTGAGGGCTAGGAGGGTACTCCCACTAGGATCACATCTTAACATCAAAGGCTGAAGTAACCCTTGTAGTAGCGAGAAAGCTTATAATATGCATTTGAACCTATGACCAAGGAGGTGTCTAGAGAGGAGTAGATGTATGCTAGCGAGAAGTTGGGTCACGTTGTCGAGGAGAAACAGAACCATGATGTTGAGGGGGAACATGTTGAGGAAAAAGTTGTGAGAGATATCTCTTACAAGTCTATTTGTGTATACAATAGAAGTAATAATATCCAAAGGCCATTTAGGGATTGCCAATCTCCTCAATGTGCTAAAAGGGGGCGATCAACCTAGGTGCTCTAGAATCTTGAGAAACCACATCTAAGGATTTGTGTCGAAGGGTGATGGCCTCCCAAAGATAGAGAGCCAAACACTATTGGCATGAATTTCTAAAGAAAGTAGAGAGATTGTTATCTAAGTCCTTGTAGAGGTAGTAATATCTCTCTCAAATCTCATAATAAATGGAGCATCTGAAGATAAAATGCTCCTCAATCTCAACCTCTTGGAGGGAGAAAAGACGGCACATCCGATCAAGGCAAGAAATATGATTTATCTCAACCCATAGATGATGGGAACACACCCTTGTTTGGACAAGGGGAAACCTCCAGCCATGTGATCAACGACGTTGGAGATAGTGAGGGTAGTATAGTATACCATCTTTGACTTGTAGGAAATGCTCAACATAAAAAGAAAGCTTTCGATTCAGTTGAGCGGCACAAGATGGGAGATCAAAGTGACCTGGATATATCACTTGTCGATGTCCCATCTGGCAACTTCACTGATGGTCTCCTTCAAAGTTAGGAGCTAAGAAGGAGCATCCAATGAATACATGAAAGAAGATAGTCTATCAATATATATGCCAATAGAAATAAGGAGCAAGTTAGTCTCCAAGTACCTACACTAATGGTGCTAAACTAGACCTAATAAAGCAATCCTCAAAAGAACGAAGAGCCAAATAAGAATATCTATCAGGACTAAAAGCATTGTCACCCATGGATACAAGTTTGTGTATATAGAAAGTAAACCAAAAGATAGTCTTGAGATGCACTGGTTGGGTAGCAAACTAATTGTGAACAATGTTCTGAGGAACAATATGCTTGCACCTAATAATGCAATGTGGAGTTTGGATCTTTTCAATATTGGCCAAATCAATGGAACTTTAGCTAGGACCCCAAAACTCTAAGTTGTACAAATCTATGGTCTTGATGATGGTATGAAGAAGATACATCTTTGAAGGGATTTGATCTTCAAAGTTGCCCCCTTCTAAAGAATTGGAATTTGGAAAGAAGACATTTGGAGATGTTGAAAATCATGACATTGGTTTAACCAAGGTTGACCACAAGTTGGCAAAGGTCACAAAAGCAATAGCAAAAATTAGAATAGCAATAACCACCTCATATAAATTGCAACCATCATTTGTATGAGTATGTAGCCAATGAAACTAATCCAACCCATCAATGTAGATGTTAAAGAGGGTTGGCAAGAGAGGACACCCTTGTTTGACCCCAATAGTACTCCTTACAAATTTGGAGAAACCATGAGAAGTACAAAGTTTCCCACTAACTATCTCATAGAGCCTCCAACCAATAGTAATGAGAGAAATCGAAATGTCAACATCACACATTCGTTAGAAAAGTAGGTGTCTCAAAATTGAGTCTAAGGCTTTCCTAAAGTCTATGAAACAACAAAAGATTGTGGAAGAGTGGTGGCAAGCCTCCTCAATAATAGCCAAAAGTGTAAAGATGTGGTCAATGCTCTAATAATCTCCCATGAAGCTGGCCTATCCACGAGCTTGAAGATTACCTTTCTCTACATATTCAAAAAACATGTCTAACACTATGCCATAAAATTTATCAAATGCATATCCAATCATGATAGTCTTGTAGTTGCCCAGATTGAAGACTTATGAATAGGATGAATTATATGCTAAGACCAAGACTAAAGAAAGCTTGACAAACAATTGCATTGAAAAGGTTGTCAAAGGGGAGGCCAAAGAATCTGCACCATATTTGATAAATTCAACTTGAAGGCCTTAACAATCTGCTGCTCTATTGGTACATAACTTCAAAATAGCCCTCCTAACATTACCTATGGAGAAAATAGTAGAAGTTGATGGTGAAGTGGGGACCACGACAACAGGTTGGTCTAGCACAATGTAAAGAGAGCAAGCAAAGGAAATCCTAACATTGGGGCTAATGTCAAAATCTAAACTTGCAAGTTTTCTTTGGAGAAGAGTGTATCAAAAGTGTTTGGGGGAATGTTGAATCAGCAAGGAGGGAAAAGTCATTGAGAAGCAAGACACTCCCTCTTCTTGCGACAGAGAAGACAACAATATACCCTATGGATGGATGGCATGGAAGGACAATTATGTACTAGGGAAAACCAAAGCCTTTGATGAAGAGATTTACATTCATCATCAAATCATCAATTCATAGGGTAGGATCCACGAAGGCAAGAAGGTTGAGGAGAATGTAAAGCGTGGGTACAAGATTCAAGGGCAACATCCAAACGGATTTGACAAAGGAATTCAACCATGTAATTGATGGTGGGAAGAAGGAGATAATAGAAATCAATCAAAAGAAGAGAGAGGCAAGCAAAATAGTGAAACAAACAATCACCAACAAAGTAGATAGTTGTGCGTCTAGGGGTAGGGGGCATGATAGAATGGGGCAGGTGCGACGAGTGAGAATTAGCAAGAAGGGTAAAGGTTATCGCAACATGATCAACAAGTGGAAGCCGAGGGGAAATAAGGAAATCACAGATATGGGGGATAAGGGACCTACATATAAGAACATAGTCCACAACACTTGCACCACCATCATGAGGAAAGCAAGTAAATCTATCAAAATCAAGGAAGCAAAAGAGCCCATTGAGAACATGGAGACTTTGAAACTCCTCTAATTGTAGAAGATGTCTGCTGTAGGCCATGATAGCAATATTATCATCAACAAAAACTATTTAAAAACCAAATTCCTCTGGATCCATCTCATGAAGACATAGTTCATCCTCTGTAAGATCATGAATGGGTGTCTTGTGGGTCCTAGTATAGGCATTAAAGTCACCCAGAAGAATGATATCACCAACTGTGGAGAGTTTGGAAATCTCTAGATAAAGGTCTAGGTAGGGGTCCCATCAGTGTGAATGACAAAATGAGATGAGGCAAGGGGAAGTAACACACAGCAATGAAGACATCCTGAGTAGGACGAGGCCTCCCTATGAACCTAGATCTATATACATCTGGAGTGGACATCAGAAGCAACTAGTGAGATCATTCCAGATGAGGCAGGCCACCCCTCCAAAACCATGAACACCACCTTACCTACGAGTTTCACAACAAAAGGCCAAGATCTAAAAGGTTGAGTAATTAATTTACCTAACTGGAATATTTATTCTTTAATGAATGAACCTAAATGAATATAGACAGCCAACATGCCTGCAAGAAAAATTGTTACTGATATCCAAACACCAAAAGTAAAAGTTATAAAAAGCTGAGGTGCAAATTTAGATCAGCTACAGCAGATTTCCAACCTTTAGGAATCAGTAAATGGATGATACAGAACTGTAAAGAATTGTAACAAACCTTCCCATGAAGAAAATTTCTACCCCTCAAAATAAACTCACAAAACCTTTTAGAGCATGGCTACTTACATAAATCGGCAACAACAGAACTAGGAAGACAAAAGGAAACTAGGTTACCTATCTCTTAAAAAGATATCGATATTTAAAGAACATGCCTTCAAGATTCTGCTATCCCCAACAGTACACAAAAATTAGTCAAGGTTATATCATTGCCTTCTATCTTTTCCCTACTGATGTGTCTGGTAATAAGACCAAAAACATCTTAAATATTTTATGAAGGTTGATCTGGAAGACCTTTAGAAATTTAGGCACTGCAAATAATCCACTCTCAAACTGAAGTCACGTGACATAGCAACAACTCAGTGAAGCCAAAGAATAGGAGCATGACTCATGCTCAGGAAAAACTTAACTAAATTAAAAAACATACCTAGCATGTCAACATAAAAAGGATGTTTGTCATTCCATTGTAAATCCACTCACCAAACATCCAGATAAACATAAAAATATGTATCAAATTGGCAAATATTATTGTAGTGGAACATAAATCATCAGTACAAATGTATTTGTCTATCTAATCAATTCCAAATGTTTATTTTGATGTCTGTAAAACATGTTCATGCAACTCAAAACTCAAGTACAATTTGGCAACCTGAAGAGTGATGCTAGAATTGTCAGTTAGTAGTGCACTCAGAAATAACATTACAAAGCATATGTCAGTTAGTTAGCATTTGTGGTAACAAATAGCAATGATATTTAAATTAAAACAACAATACTTGACACACCTACAAGCATATATCCACCAATGGCATAAGCAAAATATTTTTCAACTTCAAACATACAATTTTGCATGTAAAAAGCACATTAGTTACAGTCATTTGAGCTCATCCTTTCAAGTTTACAGCAAATGTGTATGCAAATAGAACAGTTGTTACAAATTAGTAAACGAAATCTATCCAGAAAAAATAAGAAAAAAAGCATTCCTCATTGTCCAGTTTTCAGACAGACTCGTAATTTAACATTGAATAATTAAGTTTTCATAAATTTTAATAAAATTAATTATAACTAACTTACTGTGCAGAATGGAAATACAAACTGCGGTCACTACAATCTAGGAAAATATTGCAAAGGGCGGATTTTTCTTAACACAAGGGTTATTTGACAGATAATTGAGAGGAAAGAGCAATACCTCTGGTGCCACATTGAATAATTAGGTTTTCATAAATTTTAATGAAATCAATTATAAATAACTAACTGTGCAGAATGGAAATTCACACTACAGTCACTACGATCTAGGAAATATTGCAAAGAGCAGATTTTCCTTAACACAAGGATTACTTGACAGATAGTTGACAGGAAAGGGCAATACCTCTGGGGCCACATAATTTGGTGTTCCACAGGTAGTGTGCAAGAGTCCATCTTCCTGCATGTGTCAGTGTGATCAAGGATGAGAATTCCTCCCCAAAATCCAACCATGTATACTTAAAACTAAACCAGATTGAACCTTTTGAACTTTAAGATAACACTAGAAAAGGGAAAAAAATTACCCTCAGTTGTTGAGGCAAAGCACTTAATCCAAAATCTGAGATTTTCAGGTTTCCTTGAGAATCCAAGAGAAGATTTTCAGGCTGCAAAACAAACTCCAAATTGTGCCATGAATATTTTCACGAGCTGTGAAGACAACTAATTAAAAATGTAACATCAGACACATTTACTGGCAGTATGAAAAGGATAAGCACCTTCAAATCCCTATGGTAAACACCCTTACTATGACAATAATCAATAGCATCAATAAGTTGCTGGAAATATGCCCGTGATTCATTTTCGCTTAGTCGTTGTTGATGGACCTGTAATAGCAAAAAGAAGGTTGTCAGCAAAACCAATAGGAAAGTACTAGTATCAAAAGAAACTTTGGTCAACAGAAGTAAGTCAGTCAACAAATAGATAGTATAGGTAGGTAGGACAGAAGATATACGTGCCTGATAAAACCAAAGCAAGCACAAACCAATTAGAGTGGCATAATTCTAACATTTATAGTATTTTATCATTTCTGATTTCTGGACCATAAGCATACAATATGTTGACCAAAGAATGTGGAAAAGGGTTCAAGAAGAGTGAAAAGGTGTTTGTGTAATACTGAACCTACTAATAAGTTTACTTAGGATATTAAGAATATTTAATTATTCTCATCTAGGTAGCAAATAATGACATCTTCACCTTGACTTGA
Organism: Sequoia sempervirens; assembly: GCA_007258455.2. Lineage (NCBI taxonomy): Eukaryota > Viridiplantae > Streptophyta > Pinopsida > Cupressales > Cupressaceae > Sequoia > Sequoia sempervirens. Next base: position 66,732 of record VDFB02252095.1, read on the forward strand.
GGTACATAGTGCTACCTCTGCTTCATCAACCCTTGATTAATGGTAGTCAAGCGCCACCTCTATTTAGTCATGGCCACTTCTATCATACTCACATTGAGGTAACCAATCCACTAATTGGCAGTTCAACTCTTTGCCTCTTAGTTAGACTAAGTTAACTCACCTCCTACTTGGGAGTGATTGTGAGTTAAAATCATGGCCTCTAGAAATGATCTCCTTGATTCATGCATCCCAAAGGCCAATAAATATTTATATACAATCCTTTGTATTGTATATTTTCATAGCCTATATATTGGAATAGTTGTTATTCACATTCTACATCATTTATTTGTTTTCTTGTAGCATTTGTAACTTTTCCCCTCTCACCTAGATCTTGTCTCATATGATTGGATTCTCATTGAATCTTACATGGTATCAAAGCCACAAAATGATTTGGAGCTTGTTTGTGTCCACTGAGGATCAGGGGTTTCAAGATTGAAACTTTGGTGGAGAGATCAGCTTTCGGTACTTCCTAGTTTGAAACAAACAATGCCATTATACCTAGAAGGTGTCAAAAAAATGTCAAACTCAAAGCAAGGTAATTGGAGACAATAAAATATAGGCCCCAAGAAAACAGCCCAAGGCCGTATGGATCGTACTCTATACACAAGCGTACTATGTTTGCATCTGTGTAAGCATATTTATGTTTGCACAAAAAGCATCATCTATTTACATTGAGGCATCAAAAATTTGTTTTGATACGAGGGAAAATATTTAATAAAATTTTATAAAGTTGTTTTGAGTATTGTGGAGTGGGCATACAATATTGTACACCTACAGCCCTCATAGAAATCTGTGCAAGATGAATTTAATTTGTTGGGGGTCATCGTTTAGTGCAAGCCCCACCTCTATTTTTGTCGCCCATTGTTTTAGGGCCAATGGCCTTTTGCTACGATGTCATTGCCTTTAGATTGGTTGGCAAACTTACATTGATGGGCCTTTCTTGAATTTGCTGCCTCACTAAAGTCATATACCCCTATCACCACATCCACAAGCTTTTGGAGGTTGCAAGACCCCTCAATACAATGCGTACAGGGCCTCAACTTGTCAAACTCCTTCAAACAATCTGCAGCCCATGGAGTTATAGGCCCACATGGCTGCTTACTGTCACAAACCCTCTCTAAACAGATACCTACATGGGCTGCAGATTGTTTCTCTGGTTAATGATGCAAAATGATTAAAAGATGCAAAACAATAGCAATTCTTCAGAAGATATATCAATGAGAAACATAAGATGAATTTTTAGATGAGTCCCACCTAGAGAAATATAAGTTCAATGTTTGAGAAAGTATATACTACGCATTTCATTAAAAATTGCAGCTTTTAAAACAAGGGCTCAAGCTATGTAATCTCTACAAATATTGACACATTCCATGTCAGCTCCCCTAGAATGTCAACAATCTTGCTCCCATTCTACATGTAAATTGTAAAAGGCTAACAAACAAAGATAATCATGAGTACACTTTGAAGAGCCATGTCTAAGGTCAAAGTCAGAAAGAAAACTTAGACTTATAGCAATTGTAAGGAAAAATAGAAGATAAGAAGATATCACTCAAGGCTATTCAACATGTTCAAAACAAATACAAGTAAAAATTTTACTTGGAAAACTTGAATGTTGAATGTCCATCCTTAAAGAAAAATACTAAATGTGAATATGAATGAAGGTACAAACCAATTTTTTCCAAATCCTTACAATTTTATCAAATAATTCACCTCCAGTGACAAACTCCAGAATAATGTAGATCTTTGTCCGACTTGCCAAAACCTGTATGTAAACCTCTTGTCATTCCAACAGAACAAACATTTGGAAAAAAAACACATGCCTATCATAATCAAAACAAATATAATTGCTAAAGAAGTGCTACATAAATCTAAAACTAACTAGGAAAGATAATCATGATGTGTACCTCATGCAGACGAACAATATTAGGGTGTCGAACAAGCTTCATGACACATATTTCTCTTTTAATCTGGAAAAATTAATAGAAAATCAAGAATGGAATTAATATGTATCTTAAGCTTAAAATACAGGCATAATAATCCTCACATAAAGCAAAGGCATTCATCAACATAAAGCATGTACAAACTTATAATAGCAACTAAACTCCATAGAATTTGATATAAACAAGAAGACCCTAAAATAATGAGAAGCCTCTAATTTATTTGCTTAGAGTGTACCACACTACTCTGTGCAAACTGCTACTAGCTAAATACATAGTCAACTAACCAAAACATCCATGCCAAATATATCAAAATGTGCAATAAGAGGGATTTTGTCAAGCAGGACATTGCATAACAGTGTCATTAAAAGGAAATAGAGGTAACTTGTCATGCTATTTGGAACAATATAAAGTAAATAAAGCTGACACAAACAAATCTTACCTAAGCCTTAAAGGATACAAGATATTGAATGAGTACGATTTTCCATAAGCCTTGGAGGAGGTCAAAGGTATTATACTACTATATTTTAAATTTCACCTTTTGGTATGTGATCTAGACAACATCTCCATAACATAATTCTAGGAGGGCTAAATTTTGTTTTACATTTTTTGACCCAGAATTGGTGGTGCTTAGCAATGAGGAGGCACAAATCATTTTCATCATCAAATTGCATCTAAGAGATTTTTTTGGAGTGGTTTAAAAACATGAAATCAAAAATTGAAGATGTCATGCCAACATACAAACAACGTAAAAACAACCAAAACAGCACCTTTCAGTCATTATTCACTCATCCATAACCACCTAAAGCTAAAAGGTTTCACACAAAGTGTTGAGCTCAAAACTGCATCCTACAACTCTAGAAGACAAACTTTGATAACTAACCTAGAGGAAACAATGTTGGGCTAGGTAATAACATTGGATTCATGTTCAAATTGCAAGTGGTTTTGACCAACTGACAAGAGTGGGAAACTCTTCTCTTCAGGCTCTACAAGACCAAGGAGGGTGTTCATAGAGATCTTGCTAGGATACTGAAAACAAAACTAGTCACAAGGCATAGGCTACATGTATCTTAAGCTTAAAATAGAGGCATAATAATCACTGCATATCCTTTATGTTGGTTATATGTCTTTTAGACCACCAGTCTCTAAACAAAGTAGATTACTTATCAGGTTACAATGCATTTCAAAATGTAAAACCTGTTTAACATAGCCAAATGTAAGTTCATTCATAGTTCATACTTCATGTGTAACCTGAAAACCAAAAACATACATACAACTTTGAAAGGTGTGCAAACAAGTGCAGGCTCTCAAAGTATTTGGCAAAGGTTAGTATTACTAAGCGTATGCTTATGCAAACTTGTAGGGCAATAAGTTGCAAATAATTTGCAAAGGGTGCAGGATTTATCATTTAAAAAACTTGATCAAACAGCCAAGAAGAAGTCCAATGTCTTATTCCATTCAAAACATGTATATAAATCAAATAAAAGGAGAGAACTAGAATTTACATGTAAGATCTTATCAGTTCAAAGGCAATTTCAATTAAATGCAACTCAAAACTTCAAAAAAAACCCATGATGAAGCATTCTTAAACAATCTGAAAATGAGTGAATAATCCCATATGCTATTAATTAAAAGTTTTTACAACTGTTGCAACAAAAGACTAACCAGAAGTATCAACAAGCTAGCAAATGTAGCTCCAAGGATTTGTCATATCCAAATACAGAGACATTGAAATCATGGAGAGGATTTTTTATTACAAGCACTATATCCACATTCACAAAACAATGAATCAAACAAGACTTCAACCCTGAAATAAAAATTTGACATCAAAGAACATATTGCACCAAAAGACATTGTATAAATTTGGCAAAACGATCCAAATTCCATAGAAAGGACCTGCATGTATAACAAATATTTCTACCCTAAACTTCCCATACTATTGACGTCTACTTCCATCTCTACCATTGCACTTGCTCTATACCATTTTTTGGACAGGGCAATGAGTAGGAAATGTCCCCACCCTGTACCCGAATTCAAAAAAAATGGAAACATTTTGGAGACAGCCATTCTTAGTCAAGAAATAGCAAGGTATGGCTAAGTCATCCTAGGACGGCTAGTCATCCTCTACAACACAATTAACATGAAATGAAAATTTAAAAAGAAAACACACAAAAGCGAAAAAAGGGATGGGGGACCCATAAGTACCCCCACACTCCTTCACACCAACCCTAAACCTAAAAAAGCCACACTACCAACTAAAATAAAAAAAGACTCATTTTGCCATTTTCCATATTGTGAAGACAACAACAAAAAAGGTATGTAGCCAGATCCGGGTTTGGTTTGAACCGGATTTTAATTCCTGTCCGGTCTGCCTATGGGTCTAGGCAAGGCACATGCAAAAGGAGTCTGGTTCATCTGGGGTGAAACCAAACACACCCAAGTCAAACCTGTCATTGTAGCAGTGGGTTTCCTTTTTTTTTTTCCTTTTTCTATTTGACTTTGATAGGGCGCCCTAGAATTGCTCCCAACACATGAAACATCAAAACAAGTTCATTTCTATTGCAAATAACAAATATCATTCAAAGAGACTAAGCATTCATTTTTGCTTGTTGAATCAACAAAGGGAGTTGAAGATTGATCTTTGTAAGGTTCTACAATGATTGCATTGTCATTTCTACACATTTACAAGTGCATTGGCTGCCAAAAAGATCATAGCAGGGTATTTTTGCAAAGAGGTAAGTTTTTTTCAATTTTTTTCCTCCACTTTTTTTTTTACAAACATGAAACAAATTATTGTCTTTCTTTATCTAGGTTTTTTTCATTTTTCTATGAATGTATCAAAGATTCAAAAGAGTTAGGTTTTATACATCTATTTTTTGTTATTAAGTTTTTCTTTTGTTCTGAATGTGTTGTTTATAAAATTTCTTGCCATAGGAATCACATTGGCAGCTAGTTCTAGCTCCACAGTTTGACCTAAATTCAAAATAGATCTAGATTCTCCTCTATGGAAATATGTTGATATGATACAACCAGTTCCAAGTGGTGGGGTTACATTTGGATTTTCCATGGAAGTGATGTTAGATATTCTAGTTCATATAGTCAAAATGAAAGCCAATTTGAGCGAAATACCTAGGCAAGGCATCAAACCTTACCCTGGAAAGAATGATGTTGTGCCACTGAAGAAAAGAACAAACAAATGACCGAGCAGGCCGTAAATCAAATCACCCCTTAATAAAAAAATATCAAAGGGAATGACGCCCCCAATGCCCCCATCTAATCCTAAAAGTGAAGAACCCACTATAAACAAAAGACCAAAGGGACCTTTGGAAACTACATTTCAAAATGATGGTTGAGACATTGCTATCCAACACATAGCAAAATGTATTTTGTAATGTCCCCTTCCAAGGAGTAATCTGGAGTGACTAATTAGCCTATTTTACTCCCGTAGTCTAAAGTTGGGCAAAGGGACTGATTTAATTTAATTTAATTATTTAATATTATCTAACCAAGCACATTTTATGGGTAATATTATTTAATTAATTAATTTTTATAAAGTGACTTAAGTGGAATATTTAAAGGAGTTTAATAAAGTCACTTTATTACTCGGATTTAAATGAAATATTAAAAGAGCAAGAAATCGAAAAGTTCTTCTAGTGGCTTCGAGAATTAATACAAAAGTACAATTGGACGCTCATTTTCATATGCTTGATTATTTTCTTGATGAAATTGGAGAGTTTTTGGAGAAACAAACCCTTGGAGTAAAACCTGAGGGATGCTGGTTTTAGTAGTGCAAGATTCTACCCTAGCTGGCTGTTGAAGAGTTCATTCAGATTTCTTGTATTGGATTATAGTGGTTGAAGATTTAGCAACTTGTGAAGTCTTGTTTCAAGACAAATTTTGCAATTCAAAGGTCTAAAGAATTTAATGAAATATCACTGTGAATTGATAAAAGAATTGGCAGGTTGGAAATTAAAGAGGAATTTTGTTACATCCCAAATTGTGACGTTACAATTTACCATTACTAGATAGAGTAAATGTGAATTCTGGAGGTGAATTAATGATGCTTGTACCTTGTTTTCAATATGAATGTTGTTTCATTTGATGTTATTCTTGGTGAAATACTACATAAAGGAAAATAGAAGGTTATTGATTTGTGAATAATCTAACTTTTGAAATGTTTCATGTATTTTGCTTTGTTTTGAGCATATGACTCCCGTTGTCATGTCACGGTGTGTAGGAAACAGGTTCATACCTCCAGGCAGAGGAGAGATATCACTCGGGGAGGAACTTGGTCGGGTAAACAGTAACGAGTACTAATTGGGCATACACACACATATTATAGACTGAGTAATCTAAGTCATTTGTTGAGTTAAGGGTAAGTCATCCATAGGCTTGTTTAGTATCATTAGGAGTCGTTTCTACTTCTGAATGTATGAATAAGTGATGCTTGCCAGTATAACCATATGTGGGATAATGTTTTTGGTTGGAGGTGGGCATGTGTATATGTATATATACATATAAATACGGAATGTATAAGTGTCCATAAGTATAATCATGTCGATACAACGTATGAGAGTAGACAGATATGCCATACGTGTGCATCGATATAAATGTATTTATGAATACGTATACATAAAGGAGATATACAAGTAAATATACATGTATACATACCCACAACTAACCTGTTGTATATATGTGAAAATGAATATATATTATGATGATATTACCTCGGATTTTACATATACATGAGTACATATAGTGAAAGTATGCTGACTGGCTCGCAGTATACGTATATATAATTTAAAATGTATATGTAAATACATGTATATATGTAAAGGTAAATATATTTATATATTTAATATTATATTAAGTATGTATATAATATAGTCTTTACAAAATATAAATATGTATACATAAATATATAATGTAAATTAAAACTATATTATATATATATATATATATATATATATATATAAAATATATATAGATATATTTTATAAAATAGAATTGAAAATCAAATGAAGTTTAAAACAAACATTTTTATTCAATATTTGTTAAGTGGCGAAGTGAAATCACGAATTTGAAACATGAGACGTTTTTCTCAAAAATGAATATTTCATTTAAAAGTCGAAATCAAATTACTATGACTTCAAAATTAAATCGAATATTGTTATCACCATTTCGCCAAGATTCAAATATTTCTTTTGGAACTATATTGAAACTATGAAGTAGAAAATAATGAAGAAATAAGAGCTACCCGTGAAAATGGCGCTTGAAGAATCGCGCAACCATGACAGGGTAGCAGAGCGCGGCTAAATGGAAGCCATTTGCAACCAGGGAAATGGAGATGTGGACGCCATCTGACCAGGGACTAAATCTTGCATTAAACCGTCACTTATCCCTACCTGTTGAATCGCGCCTATACCAGAAGGTGTCGCGATTTTATGAATTGGTCATGTGCAAAATAAACTTACCTCATTGCTGTCAGCAAATGGAAGTCGAAATCTTCTCTATAGGGCGACACATTTCTCATTTGAATCATTCCAAACCTCGTTGGCAGCTTAGACGCCATGGAAAGAGGAATTGGTTAAATCTTGAGTCACTATATAAAGTCGGCAAGGCTCATTCTTCAAACACGAAATTTAGAAGCTGCAAGTTTATTTCTGTTTTCATCAAGAGAGTTTATTTTGTAAAGTGTGCAATATTAGGCTGAGAGTGAGTTTCTCTTTATTGTGAGTTTATACTGCTCTGCTGTGAAGATTTTCAACAATTCTGGAAATCAATAATTACTTGGCAGAGAAGTCGTTTCTGTCAATTGTCATCTCTTTGAGTAGCAAGTTGAGTTCATCTTCAACTGGATATCCTTTGACTGGAAGTTGAAGGAGAAGCAATTTTCCACTAGAGCAGCAACTGTGGGAAGCTAATAATAGGCATGTTATTTCTTTTATGTTGCCCTGTTTTGCTGTGTTGTACCCAAACCAAATTTTTTGCTTCACTAAGGCATTTTGCTAAATATAGTCTTAACCTTGTTAAAGTGATGTCACAAGGTCATTTTTGGGCTTTTCAAATATGGAGCTTGTGTCAGTTTCATGTCAGTCTGTTGGCGTAAAATCTAACACCTCTGGAGTGCAGGTTTGTACGGACAGCTATGTACACTACGCAATGAGTGCTCTTCAAATTAGGAGGGGAAGCTCCCTCGTTGTGCTGGAATGCGTGGAAAAGAAAAGTAATCTAAGTCCTATCTTTTTGTTCTCAGCTGGAAGAGGCACAAGGTTAAGAAAACCAAGAGATTTTCTGGTTTCGCAGATCATTAACTACAACTAAGCTATCTACTTTAAATCTATCCAATTTCCTCAAGAAAACAGAGCATGAGGAAATGGAGCAGGGTTTGACTATCAGACGATAAACGAGTTTAGATTCTCTACTTGAAGGCAAGGTGGCGCATCTATCAGCTCAATCTAGACAAGTTTATTGGGCACAAAACAGATTTGAGAATTTACCATGACAATCTTATGAAACCCTATGTGGCATAACACTTGATCATAATAGTAAAGACTCATAAAACAGATTTATCATCACAATCTCACGAAACCCTATGTGGCATAACACTTGATCGTAATGATAAAAGATTCACAAAACAGATTTATCTAAACTATGGGAAGAATTTACCACGCCAATCTTATGAAACCCTATGTGGCATAACACTTGATCAAGATAGTAAAGACTTCACAAAACAGATTTATCATCCCAATCGCATGAAACCCTATGTGGCATAACAATTGATCATAATGATAAAGATTCACAAAACAGAAAGAATTCACCATTACAATTGCATGAAACCCTATGTGGCATAACAATTAATCGTAATAGCGAAGACACATGAACAAATACCAAAAGAGCAATATTGAGGGCAAGGTAGGCGCAGCATATATTTCTCTCTCAAGCAAAAGTTAATTACAAATGAGCAAAAGCTCTTATTTATATACATCAAGGTGTAGGGAACCCTAAAATCACCTTGAGTCAACTACAGTCTCGCAAATGCATGCAAGATTTATTATTAAACCCTAATGAAGTAAACTATACAGTTAACTGGAAAGCTACCATCGTTAACCGATACATTTAACCTAAATGGACCATGTGCAAGCATGCACGTCCTTATTTAAAGCAAAGTTAATGGACACTACCATCGTTAACTGAAAACCTAACCCTAACTCCTGTGTTGATAATCCCGAGGAAAAGATAAGCATGTGTTAAGTCAGTAAACTCAAGACCGAAAGTCGAGTTAACTGCTGCTCATGACTCAACCCTCGAAATTAACTGCAGGTTCCAACTGGCAGATCACTCCATGTCATCTCGGTCTAACACTTCGACCAAGAACTCATCAATTACTCCGTCTTCCGGCACTCTGACGCTGTCCAAAAATAATAATCTGCTTCTTCAATTCTCTGTCACTTTCCTTGACTGTATGCATACATTCTTTAACATTTTCAGTCGCCTTCTTGAAACTAGCTGAAATCACTGAAATGTGATCCAAAATCTCCATCAAGATATCACGAACATGCTTCTGGAACTTAGTTTGCACAGCCTCGAGATCAGCGTAGGTACCATCTTCATGAAGACAATGGCACAAGATCTGAGTGACTTTGGCGGCTCCGTAAATGAAGTGATCTCTATTTCTTTTGCAACTTAACACTTCATTGTCAGCTGCTCTGATGAAAACCTAAATTAAGACCGATTTGGCCTTGAATTCAGTCTAGTTGAACTGCCTTCTGAAAAACTTGCCCGTTGACTGTGAACATGACTATATTCTGACAACTTTCTGAAGAGGCTGAAAAAGCTTTGGACAAGACTAAAAATAGCTCACCGCGGGAAAGCTTTTCGAAATTTTTCTGAAACGTGGGTTTTGTGCAAAATCAAATTCTAAGCAAACCCAGATCAATAAAAATTTGAAAAAGTGAGTTTTAGCTAGGCATGCAGAGACTTTTTAGTCGAGAAAAGCAGGGGTTCAAGAGCTTCCCGGGGCAATTTTTCATGAGAAAATATGGAACATGGGTTTTATGCACAACGGAATTCTGAACAAACCCAGATGATTTGATTTTCAAAAAGATGTGATTTTATCCCACATGCAAAGAAATCTTCGGAAAAAAGCACAGAGCTTTCAGAATGAAGGCTGCGGGGCAATTTTCTCGAAAAAATCTAAGACATGGGTTTTGCTGCTGATGCTGAAATATGCGAACCCAAATGGTCAGATTCTGAATATTTTGCCGTTTTCTTTGACATGCGAAGAAAGTACCTAAGGTGAGAAATAGAAGAAATAAGACAGAAGATAGAAAGTTTTGCTTGTCTGCTTCTGAAAAATCTGCCAACCTCTTCTTTGGAACTTGATGAAACCTGCATGCAAAGTGAAAATAAAGTCTAGAATCTCCTTCCTCTGAACAATCTGAACTCGTTGATATGAAGAACGCTGAATTCTGACACCTGTAGCACCTTTAGCTTGCTGCTCGCTCAAGAAGAATGTAGACTTCGAAGTTTGAAATGAAGAAATAATGGACGCCAAGGCTGAAATAAATAGGCTTTCATCATTGAAATTCGCATAAAGCACTAAAGCTTGAAAAATGGCGCTTGGCTTCTAATTGGACCTCATTTTAGTTAACTGAAACTAAAATATGCTAATTAAATCGCCATGCTTTCGGGTTTTCCCTTTTCAATCTTCAGTTAACAAATTCATGCGATTTAGACTTCAGTTGACCATCTTCATTGAATTCGCCATCTTCAAAATTTATTAAATTAACGATTAAGAACTAAAGCGTCCCTTTTGAAAACTTCAGTTGACAATCTTGATTGAGATGAGTTCGCCAACTTCATGCTTTAAATCAATTCTAAAAATGGCGACCCTTTCAAGACTTCAGTTGGCATTCAAGAAGTGAATGCGCCAACTTCACATGCTTTAATTCTAAAAATAACGTCCCTTTTGGAACTCAAGTTGACAAAGGGTGAAGCGCCTACTTCACAAAATTTTCATAATTTCAACCAAAATTCGTCATGCATGTGAACTGAAGTTGACTTTCAAGTACAGACTTTAGTTAACTGAACATGCAAACAAGTTAACTCAACATGCAAAGTAGTTAACTTGACATGCAAACTAGTTAACTTGACATGCAAACTGAAAGATCACTCGACATGCCACTATATGAACTGAAGATGACAACCCAGAAAACGTTCAGTCTAACTGCAGTCAAAACTCCAGTTAGGGCGCACCATTCAACCTTTTTCGAAAACTCAACTTTGACCTCTTAAGGCGAATTCCAGACTTAGCCAATTTTGGTGAAAATTTAGGCTTAAACCTCTGTCGGGACCTTTGTTCATCCTCTGACCCTGGCTGACTGACTCCACCGATTGGCTAGCTGACAGGTGCATCGCAGAGCAGGACAAAAACTAATCAAAAGGTATCTTGAGACTGAAAACCATAAAACTGACATCTGAAGGCTCAAAAATCCAGGCGCCTTTTCCAAAAGCTACGCTTTTTCTCAGACTTAGTCAAATTTTGACTTCTGCATTTCGTACGAAGGGAAAAATAAATCCTTCATAACTTCTGATTTATCAACTTTCAGGACAGGATCTCAGGTTCACTGCGAAGCTAACTTCATTCTGCATGACAGCTGCAAAGGCACATTTCCCCAGAAAACATCATCTGAGGGATGAAAAACAAGGGCCCTTTTGAAAAACTGCTCTTTTCATTCCAGACTTGGCCATTTCTGAATTGATGAAATTCACAAAAACTCCAACTAAGCTGCTGAGTCATCCTCTGAACTGACGAAGACAGGCAACGGAAAGCTGAGCATAACACGGACACATTGAATATCTGAAATCATCAAAAAGAAAGCATTAAAGGCTTGAAAAGCTCAGGCGCCTTTCTCAAAATGTGCTCTTTTGCTTTTTCTTTGATATTCTGACTAAGATTTGACCCCAGGTTTGACCTCCAGTTCAGGCACTTCAGCAACTCAGATTCACCCACTGACGGATGCGTCGTGAAGCTCGAACAAATGCGAGATAAACATCTTGGATGGCATTTAGTCAAAAACCTACATTTGGCACCTCAAAAAGATGGGCGCCTTTTCCAAAAGCTGCGCTTTCCTCCAGTGTTAGCCAATTATCGCTTTCGCCTCATTTTGCGCTATATCTTCCACAACTTGCTCGAAACAGGTCCATTTGACAGGCTTGATAGCTCACTGCGAAGCTGGCGTGATGCCGGACAAATGTCTGCTGGAGGTGACAAACACTAAAAACAGGATTTGAGCCCCTAAAAGATAGGGCGCCCTTTTGAAAAACTGCTCTCCTCTCCAGAGATAGAAAATTTTGATGCTTTTCCTTCAGATTTTCATTTTTCTTAAATCTCTTCAGTAACAGACTGACATGACACTGACACCAACTCCATATTTGAAAACCCCAAAAACGACCTTTTGACATCACTTTAACAAGATTAAAACTAAATTAAGCAAAATGCCTTAGTGAAGCAAAAAATTTGGTTTTGGGTACAACACAGTCTAATATTGGAGAGTTTTGAGAAAATCCAAAATTTGAAGGAAAATCATCAATTTTTTCTAACTCTGGAGCAAAGAGCACTTTTTGAAAAAGGCTCCCTTGATTTTAGGGGCCCAGATCTTTTTTTTAGGGTTTGTCACCTCCAACAGACATTTGTCCGGGATCTCGCCAACTTCGCAACGAGCTATCAAGCCTGTCAAACGAACTTGTTTTGCTCGAGTTACGGGAGATACAGCGGAAAATGAGAGAAACGAGAAAATGGCTAACACTGTAAGCAAAAGCGCCCCTCTAAGCCAGGGGCGCCCATCTTTTTGAGGCCCTAAACGGAGGTTTCAGATCAAATGACCCCTTTGACGTTTGTTTCACGCTCAGTCCAGCTCCTCGTTGCACCCTTTTGCGTGTCAATCTAAATTGCTGAGAAGTCGGGGCGAGCAGACAAATGCAAGGTTGAATCTTGATTTTGAGGTCGTGAATAAAGCAAAAGAGCACATTTTCAAAAAGGCGCTTGAGCTTTTGAGGCCTTTAATGTCCTTTATTTGGTGATCTCAGATATTCAGTTTGTCCGTGTTACATCTAGCTATCTGTTGCCTGTCTCCGTCAGATCAGAAGATAACCTAGCTGCCCGCAGTCAGAGTTTCAGTGATATTTTGGTCAGTTCCAGAAATGGCTATCTCTGGAGAAGAAAGAGCACCTTTTGAAAAAGGCGCCCTCCTTTTTCACCTCTCAGATGATGTTTTCTTGGGAAATGTTCCTTTGCAGTTGTTTTGCGAAATGGTTTCAGCTTCACGTTGCACCAATTCGTCAGTTCTGAAAGTTTGTTGAATGCAAGATACGAGGGAATCTAGTTTACCTTCGTAAGATGAAAATGTTGAGAAAATGGCTATCTCTGGGATGAAAAGAGCACCTTTTGAAAAGGGCACCCTTGTTTTTCAACCCTCAGATGTTGGAATTTGAACAAATGTTGTCTTGGAATTGTTGTGTGGAATGAAGTCAGCTTCGCAGTGATCCTATGATCCAGTTCTGAAACTTTGTCAATCAGAAGTTATGGAGGATTCAGTTTTCCCTTTGTACGGAATGAAGATGGAGAAATTTGACTAAGTCTGTGAAAAAGAGCAGCTTTTGAAAAGGGCACTTGGATTTTTGAGCCTTCAAATCTTAGTTTTATGGTCTGCAATCTCAAGGAGTCTTTTGATCAGTTTTTGCCTTGCTCTGCAATGCAATCGTCAGCCAGTCAATCGGTGGAGTCAGTCAGCCAGTGTCAGGGGATGAACAGAGGTCCCAAAAGAGGTTTAAATTCAAATTTTCATTAAATTTGGCTAAGTCTGGAAAATACCTAAAGAGGTCAAAGTTGAGTTTTCGAACGAAGTTGACTGGTGCGCCCTAACTTGAGTTCTGACTTCAGTTAGATTGAACGATTTATGGGTTGTCATCTCCAGTTCATATATTGGCATGTTGAGTGATCTTTCAGTTTGCATGTCCAGTTAACAACTTTGCATGTTGAGTTAACTTGTTTGCATGTTGAGTTAACTGAAGTTTGTACTTGAAAATCAACTTGAGTTCACATGCATGGCGTAATTGGTTGAAATTGTGAAGAATAGTGAAGTTGGCACTTCATTTCTTTTTGTCAACTGGAGTCTTCAAAAGGGATGCCATATTTAGATTAAAGCATGAATTTTGACTTTGTGAAGTTGGTGAATTTACCTTTGAATGTCAACTGAAGTTTCCAAAAGGGACGCCTTATTTAGAATTTTTAAGATTTAAAGCATGAGGTTAAAGTATGGCGAACTCATTTCAATAAAGATTGTCAACTTCAGTTCTGAAAAGGGACGCTTTAATTCTAAATTGGGAATTTAAAGCAAGTGAAGTAAAGGCGAATTCAACAAGGATTGTCAACTGAAGTCAAAATCGCATGATGCTTTAAATGGTGTTGTCAACTGAAGACTGAAAAGGGAAACCCTAAAGCATGATGCTTTATTTAGCTTATTTTAGTTTCAGTTAACTAAAATTGGGGTCCAATCATAAGCCAAGCGCTATTTTTCAAGGTTTAGTGCTTTGTGCGAATTTCAGTAATGAAAATCTATTTATTCAAGCATTGGCGTCCATTATTTCTTCATCACAAGCTTTGAAATATACATTCTTCTTAAGCGAGCAGCAATTTAAAGGTGCTACAGGTGTCAGAATTCAGCGTTCTTCATAGCAACGGATTCAGATTGTTCAGAGGAAGAAGATTCCAGACTTTGTTTTCAGTTTGCATGCAGGGTACATCAAAATCCAAGATTGAGGAAAGCGAATTCTACAGAAGCAGAGCAAATAAAACCTTCTTTCTTCTGTCTTATTTCTTCTATTTCTCATCTTAGGTACTTTCTTCGCATGTCAAAGAAAACGGCAAAATATTTAGAATATGACCATCTGGGTTCCCCTGTTTCAGCATTTGCAGCAAAACCCATGTCTTAGATTTTTTCGAGAAAATTGCCCTGCAGCCTTCATTCTAAAGCTCTGTGCTTTTTTCGAAGATTTCTTTGCATGTGGGCCAAGATCACATCTTTTTGAAAATCGCATCATCTGGGTTTGTTCAGAATTCCGTTGTGCACAAAACCCATGTTCCAGATTTTCTCAAGAAAATTGCCCCGGGAAGCTCTAGAACCCCTACTTTTCTCGACTAAAAAGTCTCTGCATGCCTAGCTAAAACTCACTTTTTCGAATTTTTGTTGATTTGGGTTTGCTTAGAATTTGATTCTGCACAAAACCCACGTTTCAGAAAATTTTTGAAAAACTTTCCCGCGGTGAGCTATTTTTAGCCTTGTCCAGAGCTTTTTCAGCCTCTTCAGAAAGTTGTCAGAACATAGCCGTGTTCACAGTCAACGGGCAAGTTTTTCAGAAGGCGGTTCAACTAGACTGAATTCAAGACCAAATCGGTCTTAATTTAGGTTTTCATCAGAGCAGCTGACCAAAGGAACAGAGATCACTCCATTTATGGAGCCGCCAAAGTCACTCAGATACTATGCCATTATCTTCATGAAGATGGTACCTACGCTGATCTCGAGGTTGTGCAAACTAAGTTCCAGAAGCATGTTCGTGATATCTTGATGGAGATTCTAGATCACATCTCTGTGATGACATCTAGTTTCAAGAAAGCAATTGAAGATATTAGAAACTGCCAAAAAGCAGTTAAGAAAAGTGATAGAGAATTGAAGAAACAAATTGTTGTTTTGGACAGCATCAAAGTGCCAGAAGACAGAGAGATTGATGAGTTCCTTGTTGAAGTGTTAGACCGAGATGACGTGGAGTGATCTGCCAGTTGGGACCTGCAGTTAATTTCGAGGATAGAATCAAGAGCAGCAGTTAACTCGACTTTCAGTCTTGAGTTCACTTGCTGACTTCATACATGCTTATCTCTTCCTTGGGATTATCTTCACAGGAGTTAGGGTTAGGGTTTCCAGTTAACTAAAGGTAGTGTCCAGTTAACTTTGCTTTAAATAAGGACGTGCATGCTTGCACATTGTCCATTTAGGTTAAATGTTTCGATTAACTAATGGTAGTTTTCCAGTTAACTGTATAGTTTGCTTTATTAGGGTTTAGCAATAAATCTTGCATGCATTGCAGATCTGTAGTTGACTCAAGGTGATTTTAGGGTTCCCTACACCTTGATGTATATAAATAAGAGCTTTGCTCATTTGTACATAACTTTTGCACGAGAGAGAAATATATGTGTGCCTACCTTGCCTGTAATATTGCTCGTTCTGTATCTGTTCATGAGTATTTATTATGATAATGAATTGTTATGCCACTCGGGTTTCATGCAATTATTATGGTGAATGCTTGCCTTAGTTAGATATAGTGGCTAGTTGATCGTAGATTGTATGCGTGTCTCGCCAATGCAATTTATTATCCTAGTTGGCTATCCTTCATGTTATGTGTTCAATAAACTCGTTCAGATTGAGCTGATAGATGTGCCACCTTGCCTTCAAGTTGAGAATCTATTCTTGGTTATCGTATGATGTGTGTGAATAATAAACTTATTCAGATTGAGCCGATAGTTGTGCCACCTTGCCTTCAAGCTGAGAATCTGTACTTAGTTTATCGTGTATTGTTGTTTCCAATAAGCCTATTCAGACAAGCAAATAGTTGTGCCACCTTGCCTTCACATTGTGAGTCCGTACCCGGCTTATCGTCAGATAATCATCCCCGCTCCATTTCCTCATGCTCTGTTTTCTTGAGGAAACTGGATAGATTTAAAGTAGATAGCTTAGTTGTAGTTAATGATCTGCGAAACTATAAAATCCTTAGCTGCAACGTTCTTGGTTTTCTTAACCTTGTGCCTCTTCCAGCTGAGAACAAAAAGATAGGACTTAGATTACTTTTCTTTTCCACGCATTCCAGCACTACGAGGGAGCTTCCCCTCCTAATTTGAAGAGCACTCATTACGCAGTGTGCATAGCTGTCCGTACAAACTTGCACTCCAGAGGTGTTAGTTTTTACACCAACATGCTGCTTTGATAATCAAAAGTTAGTCTGTTATATGTCTCTGTTGGTAATAGGTTGAGAGTGAAGATTGTTTTGATTGATATATTATGAATTGAAAATCTGTAGAATGATTCCAATTATAAATAGATAATTTGGGAAAGATAGATACAAATATATGCTTGTGCTATTAGTTTTGCATTTATTAGTAGATGGATTTACTGATGCATTAAAGATTCAATGGCATTATTGGTATTGACTCCATATATGGAGTGTATGCTTGTGTATAGCTATTTAATACTAGGAATGGATTGAGGGCATTTAATAAGCTACAGGTCACAACTAGTTATAAGTTAACTTAGTCAAGTTAATGAAGCTCCTAGGATGAGAGTATCCAGTATAAGGGAGAGTTGTAGGTACTTGTTAAAATGATCTTCGTTCTAGTAGTTAGTTTGTTGTAGGAAGTCTAGGGTACGGACTACCCCGATAGACCAACCTACGCGTAGTGTAAGAAAGCCTTAATACAAATTGGCCCTGAGTAGTGTATATGATAGATGACCTTCATTCGAAGTACTGAATGATAATACTTTGGCCAAAGTAGTGAAATGTACAACTTCCACTTAGATGTGAAAAAGTTGAGACTACACTGTCTGTTCATTGTGATCCCGAAGTACATACTAGTTCAAGAGATGCCGTATGCACAGGACCTAGTTATGTAGGAACACAGCACTATGCTCAGTTGGTAATCGTTAAAGGATACCCTACCAATCTCTTCTTCGAAGGGAGGGCCATCTATCTAACGATAGGTGTGTAGGGGACCACATTATAAGTCTGTGGTTGGCGGAAAAGCGCCCGAGTGATGTTTCTCCTCCTCAGCAAGCGGCCGATATACCAAGATTTGAAAGGACGGACTCCTGGACCTTCTTACTACTGTTTGTTCTAAAGCTCATTGGAGCTATGTTAGTTAAAGGTATGTATTCTTGTTTCATGTACTTGTGAAGTAATTATATTGAAATGGAATCTTTATTGTAGATTGATATAGCAACATGTTCATGTATTATCAATAAAGAAAAGGAAAATTTTTATTGCAATGTCATGATAACACGTTTACATACTTGAAGGATGTAAATTATGAAAATTTTAATTTTACCGAAAGGACAGGTTGTTACAAATTTATTTATTTAATGGTGGCATAGCTTCAAGCCATACCATTTTACAATGGTCCAATCATACCAATATATCTATTAAAAGTCATTCCACTCAAGCTCAAGAAACCGTCGTTCTGGTCAAAAGATGTATGCACTGTAGCATTTAATGATTTCAAGGGAAGTTTGAAGCTCTTCCTAAATCTCACGTGGCCCACAATACTCCAGCACAGCATACAAAGAGTGGCATTGGATCAGCGCTGCCAATCATAGAGGGGTCGAAGCCACTATGTGTACCATCCAATGAATGTGAGAGAGAATTCGTACCAAGAAAGTAGCGCCATACGATCAAGGGAAAAGTTATTTGGAGGAGTTTAAAGAATATTCATTGAATTTGCTACTCCATCGATTTTGGGAGCTTAATGTTGAGGTCAGAAATTTATTAATTAAGATTTCCAAGCCATTTTGAAAAATAATATTAACTATTGCAGCAACTATAATGTTTATTTCCAGATGTCATAGTTCGCTGTATGAATAAATGGGTTACCCATTGTCTAATGCGATACTATATGAATATTAGGTTTGATTTTGTATGAGAATTATAGTTGAAAAATCTAAGTAAATTCTCCAAACACCAACTCAGCATAATCAATTCCAAGCAAATTGTATGACAAAATGTCAACTTAGTAAACAACAAAAAATTGCAAAAAGAAATAAATTGGTTTGGAATATTTCATATTTATACAAATGGGTTGACTTTCAATGTTGTTCGCTCACCATATTGGCAAGTGATGTTAAGAAAAATTAATGAGGCTCCAAAAGAGTACAAGGACCTAGGTTATGAGAAGGTGTGTGGCACCGTATTGGGAAAAGAGGTCAAGTTCGTAGAAGATTCAATGATGCCCATAAGGGATTCATGGGTTGAGACAAGTGTGTCCATTATTTCTGATGGGTGGAAAGATGCAAAAAATCAGCCCTTGATCAATGCCATAGTGGTGTCCCCTAAAAGGGCAATGCTTTTTAGAGTCATGGATTGTGAGGGGCAGGTGAAAGATGGCTAATTTATTGCTGATTTTCTCATTGCAGCCATTGAGGAAGTGGAACCCCATAACGTTTTTCAAATCATAACGGACAACACAAACAATTGTGGAGCTACTAGGTTGTTGGTTGAAGAACACTATTCACATATCTTTCGAACACCTTGTGCAGTCCAATCTCTCAATCTTATGCTACAATAGATTGAGAATAAATTTGATTGGATCAAAGAGTTGTATGCAGAGGCCAAGGACATCCAAGTATTCATCACTAACCACCACATGTTGCAAGGCATTTTTAGATCATTTAAAAATTGGAGCTACTCAAGGTAAGTGAAGTAGTATAAAATTTTACACTTTAATTTTATTATGTATTATGATTCTTCTTTAAAGTTTTTTTTAAAATTCTAATCATTTTATTTTTTATTTTTTATTTTTTATTTTTTATTTTGTAATAGGTTGTTGAGACTCATTCCATGTCTAACACAATCGTCTTGAGACTATTAAAGTAATATTGCAATATTTAATGGTCATCTTAGTTGTTAGTTAGTTGTTCGTTTACTCTCAGTTAACTTAATTGCTTTCAATTAGTTTTAGTAACTGTATGTTTTTGCTTTAGTTCACGATTGTTTCTTTAGAAACATCATCTTGTAATTTATTATTAAAGGAGTATTCCTCTCCTTGTTAATAACGATAATTAATTACCATTTCATAGTATCAAAGCAAAGGAATTTTTTGGTGAATTTTTGCTGATAAAAATTCATGCTTTTTACCTAAGAAATTTTGAAAAATATTTAGAAGATTTTGTCCGATATTTAATAAAAATCGTGAACTCTCTTACTGATTAAAAAAATCGCCAATTTTTTTATCAGCTAAAAGTCAAGGGTTTTCCGCAAAGAAAAATCACGAGGGTTTTCTAGGCAAATTTCACAAGTGATTTCTACAAATCGTAGGTTTATTTGCAATTAACAAATTGCGACCTGAAGAAAAACAAAATCGAGGGTTTTTTTGTGTGATTTTGAGGTGCGTGACTGGAAATAAAATCGTGGCAATTTCATTCTTCTGCAACTTACGTCTATGTTTGACGGGTCGGCAGTGTGTTTCGTGGGCAATTCTATTTTGCTCGTGTTTTTTCCTTAGTTCGTGGGTTTCAAAAACTGCCGCGCGACTTGTTTTTTCCCTTGAAAAATCTGTGAGCTTTGCAAGGTTTGCTATGCGTGATTCTGGCAAAAATCATGGCCTTTTTTTCTTCATTCTTCTAGATATTTTGGTCTGTGACTATGACAGTTTTGCAGGCCGAAAACCCTAGCTGCCACCTATATTTCGTGGATTTTTTGCATGCATTTCCTTCGACAAGATTTACTGGTGTTTTGTGCGTATTTTACAGAATTTTGTGGGCCTACAACTGCAAGCTTTTGACATTTTTATTTGTAAATAATTGTGCCTTGGTATTTGGCGTTTTTTGATAAAATAGAGTTCCCTCAAGATAACTTGGATTAGAATCCAGATGACTTCGTTCCAGGCAACCCAAGTCATGATGATCATCCTAATTTGGAAGAAGATGCATCTCCTCCTCATCCTAAGTGGTGGGCGAAGCTCATTGATGATGTTCTAGATGATGAGCTTGTTGAGGGTAGACCGTCTAGAGGCAAGAGCAAGCAAAATACAATGAACTTTGCTCTTATGGCCAACATTCAGAGTGTTTACGAGCCCCAAGACTATTCAAAGGCAAAAGGTAAACCTGAATGGGAAAAGGCTATGGATTTTGAGCATCATAGTCTTTTGAAGAACAATACTTGGGTTCTATCAGATCTTCCACCAAGGAAGAAACCTATTGGCCGCAAATGGGTCTACAAGGTGAACTACAAAGCTGATGGAACACTTGATAAATGCAAGGCTCAGTTGGTAGGTGTAAACTCCCTGACTTGTAGCGTAGGAATTTTTACGACTAACTTGGTTTGATAGTTTCCAATGCGATGAGTTGGTGTGAGTCAATGTATACAAATTTTTAGCAAACAGCAGATTGAACATATAAACCATGGCAGAGCTAAATTCCACTAGAATGATTTCACATCTTAATCAGAAATATATTCAATCTTCACCAATAGAAGCCTCGTTTATTCCCACAATGCCAAGGCAAATTACTATATCAATGATTTCACAATGAATGTTGATCATGCACATTAGTGACTTCAAAATACTTGCAGCAACTAAGAAACGAATTTTGAATGATAATTAGGTTTGGTAATATTGATAGCAGACCATATGGTGAATGGTTTACAATCTTCCCTTTCAATCTCAAACACACTTCTTGAAAAATAGAATAAGTCCATACGTTCCCAAAATTTCATTTTCAGTTTGCATGATAATTTGAAATATTCCCCTTAACTTTTTTTCCCAAAATTAGACACACAAACTAGCATCAAACCACTGATTAGAGTTAGCTCCAAATGCAAATTAGCATGGAAAGTAACTCTAACCAAGAATGTTCACCAAGATCACAATGTGGGCGAGGTGATAGCATATGGTCAGAGGATCATTAGGTATAAAATGAACTGAAAGAACAATTCATCTACTGATGCAGGCATCCACAAGCAGTGGGAATACTCCACTTATTTAGTGGGTGAGATTATTACATTATTAAGGTGGCAAGCCAGCCATTAAATCCTCTCTTCCACTTATTTCGTGGGTGGAAAACAGTCCACACAACCACTTATTTTTGTGGGGGGAATTTACAAACAAGAAAGATGTTTATTCTAAAACTCAACCACTCAATTGTGGGAGTGTAATCAAGTATAAATTGAAGCAATAAAATGAAATAGCCGTTAGTACTACTAATTAGCTTTACAATGAATAGAAATAGCTGCAAATAAGAGAGATAAGCTTCTAGAATGTTCTTTATCCACACTGGTGGTAAACCATCCAGGGGTTAAAGTGTTTGCATTAAAATTCACAAGTAAATGCAGCAATTAAAATGGCTGGATTAGTACTACTAATTCATAGCCTTACAATGAAATAAATCTGCAATTTACAAGTGTTACAATGATAAAATCAATGCAAATGTTTGAAGGATGATTTCTTCAACTCTAAATCTTCTCAATCACCAAATCACAAGCCAAAATCTGAACTGATATAAATCTGATATGACAAACAGCAAACTGAAAGTATTGAACCAGCAACCTATGAAACATCAAAATGCTCAAATCTACCTCAAATCAACTTCAAAACTCACCAAAACTCATAGCAGCATTCAAGAAGGATAGATGACCAGCAACCATGAGTTTGTAGGTGCCAAACAATCACCAAAAAGCAAGTTCGAAACCCAATACAAGCTGATCATTAATGGTACGGCCCTAGAAAAGGTACGGCCTTCCTAGAAAAATCCACACTTCATCATAAATTCTGATTTTCTGCAAATAGCATCGCCCTTAGCATAGAAATGGTTAGCTCAAATACCCATAATTAAATAAAATTTACTCAAGGAGCTGTATACAAAAATCATCTTCAGCTATATGAAAATCAGCAACACAAAATACTGAAAACATCACCAAATTTCTTCACTTTGATGCTCAATATGCACTTCTGCATGAAGCGCATCCCCAATAGACCATCTAGGGAACCATAGTTTCAAGCCCGAAGAATGGAGTAAATTTGCTAAGCTTTCCCTTAGCCGGATTCTGGATTTCAAACCAGCAGCATAACTTTGCCTTCCAAAACATAACATAATCAGCTCTTCAAACAGCAGCAATATATAAGTTTTGGCAAATGAAGCAAAATAAGAACTCTTCAATTCCCAAGAAGCTGGAATCACTTCAACTTCCAAAAGGGACGCCACCTTTGCATTTTACTTTGAAATAATAAAATATTACTCAACCTCCTTAGGCGTCCAACTTCACTTTGCAACAATAAAGCATTTAATAAATCATTAAATGCACAATTGACCCCCTTAATGGCCCCTCTTTTAAAACAACATGAAGTTATCACTCCTAGGTGTGGGGTACAACTGAGAAACATGAAATTTGACTAAGTATAAACTCAACTCATGAAGAAAACCAAACCCAAAGCCAAATTGAAACTGATGGATAATAAGATGACTTGAGTTGAACTGCTGATGAT
>VDFB02252096.1:0-48453 GCA_007258455.2 Sequoia sempervirens
TAGATTCTCTACCTGAAGGCAAGGTGGCACAACTATCATCTCAATCTAAACAAGCTTATTGGGCACAAACAGATTTAAGAATTTACCATGACAATCTTATGAAACCCTATGTGGCATAACACTTGATCAAAATAGTAAAGACTTACAAAACAGATTTATCATCACAATCTCACGAAACCCTGTGGCATAACACTTGATCGTAATGATAAAAGATTCACAAAACAGATTTATCTAAACTATGGGAAGAATTTACCACGCCAATCTTATGAAACCCTATGTGGCATAACACTTGATCAAGATAGTAAAGACTTCACAAAACAGATTTATCATCCCAATCACATGAAACCCTATGTGGCATAACAATTGATCATAATGATAAAGATTCACAAAACAGAAAGAATTCACCATTATAATTGCATGAAACCCTAGGTGGCATAACAATTAATCGTAATAGCGAAGACACATGAACAAATACCAAAAGAGCTATATTGAGGGCAAGTAGGCGCAGCATATATTTCTCTCTCAAGCAAAAGTTAATTACAAATGAGCCAAAGCTCTTATTTATATACATCAAGGTGTAGGTAACCCTAAAATCACCTTGAGTCAACTACAGTCTCGCAAATGCATGCAAGATTTATTATTAAACCCTAATGAAGTAAACTATACAGTTAACTAGAAAGCTACCATCAGTTAACCGATACATTTAACCTAAATGGACCATGTGCAAGCATGCACGTCCTTATTTAAAGCAAAGTTAACTGGACACTACCCTCAGTTAACTGGAAACCCTAACCCTAACTCCTGTGATGATAATTCCAAGGACAAGATAAGCATGTGTTAAGTCAGCAAGTAAACTCAAGTCCTGAAGTCGAAGTTAATCGCTGCTCATGACTCAACTCCTCAAATTAATTGCGTGTTCCAACCGGCGTATCACTCCATGTCATCTCGGCTCCAACACTTCACCAAGTAACCTTAATAATTACCCGCTCTCCGCACTCGACGCTTTCGTCCAAAAATAATACCGTTTCTTCAATTCTCCGCCACTTTCCTTGACCGTGATGCATACATTCTTTAACATTTTCAAATGCTTCTCTTGAAACTAGCCGGAATCACCGAAATGTGATCCTGTAATTCCATCAAGATATCACGAACATGCTTCTGGAACTTAGTTTGCACAGCCTCGAGATCAGCGTAGGTACCATCTTCATGAAGACAATGGCACAAGATCTGAGTGACTTTGGCGGCTCCGTAAATGAAGTGATCTCTATTTCTTTTGCAACTTAACACTTCATTGTCAGCTGCTCTGATGAAAACCTAAATTAAGACCGATTTGGCCTTGAATTCAGTCTAGTTGAACTGCCTTCTGAAAAACTTGCCCGTTGACTGTGAACATGACTATATTCTGACAACTTTCTGAAGAGGCTGAAAAAGCTTTGGACAAGACTAAAAATAGCTCACCGCGGGAAAGCTTTTCGAAATTTTTCTGAAACGTGGGTTTTGTGCAAAATCAAATTCTAAGCAAACCCAGATCAATAAAAATTTGAAAAAGTGAGTTTTAGCTAGGCATGCAGAGACTTTTTAGTCGAGAAAAGCAGGGGTTCAAGAGCTTCCCGGGGCAATTTTCATGAGAAAATATGGAACATGGGTTTTATGCACAACGGAATTCTGAACAAACCCAGATGATTTGATTTTCAAAAAGATGTGATTTTATCCCACATGCAAAGAAATCTTCGGAAAAAAGCACAGAGTTTCAGAATGAAGGCTGCAGGGCAATTTTCTCGAAAAAATCTAAGACATGGGTTTTGCTGCTGATGCTAAAATATGCGAACCCAAATGGTCAGATTCTGAATATTTTGCCGTTTTCTTTGACATGCGAAGAAAGTACCTAAGGTGAGAAATAGAAGAAATAAGACAGAAGATAGAAAGTTTTGCTTGTCTGCTTCTGAAAAATCTGCCAACCTCTTCTTTGGAACTTGATGAAACCTGCATGCAAAGTGAAAATAAAGTCTAGAATCTCCTTCCTCTGAACAATCTGAACTCGTTGATATGAAGAACGCTGAATTCTGACACCTGTAGCACCTTTAGCTTGCTGCTCGCTCAAGAAGAATGTAGACTTCGAAGTTTGAAATGAAGAAATAATGGACGCCAAGGCTGAAATAAATAGGCTTTCATCATTGAAATTCGCATAAAGCACTAAAGCTTGAAAAATGGCGCTTGGCTTCTAATTGGACCTCATTTTAGTTAACTGAAACTAAAATATGCTAATTAAATCGCCATGCTTTCGGGTTTTCCCTTTTCAATCTTCAATTAACAAATTCATGCGATTTAGACTTCAGTTGACCATCTTCATTGAATTCACCATCTTCAAAATTTATTAAATTAACGATTAAGAACTAAAGCGTCCCTTTTGAAAACTTCAGTTGACAATCTTGATTGAGATGAGTTCGCCAACTTCATGCTTTAAATCAATTCTAAAAATGGCGACCCTTTCAAGACTTCAGTTGGCATTCAAGAAGTGAATGCGCCAACTTCACATGCTTTAATTCTAAAAATAACGTCCCTTTTGGAACTCAAGTTGACAAAGGGTGAAGCGCCTACTTCACAAAATTTTCATAATTTCAACCAAAATTCGTCATGCATGTGAACTGAAGTTGACTTTCAAGTACACTTTGGCAATCAACATGCAACAGTTAATCTTCCTTCAACATGCAGTTGGTTCGATGTAACCTAAAGACATTTATTACGTTATATATGAATTTGAAGATGACAACTCCAAAAAAATGCTCAGCCTAACTCCAATAAAACTCTGAAGTACACCATTCGTTTTCGAAATCAATCTGATTCCCATAAGCAAATCCCAGACTCGGCCACGGTGAAAATTTATTCTTAAACTGTCGTAGATCTTCGTTTATCTCACGATTGACTCAATCATTGGTTGTCGACAGGCATCGCAGAGGACAAAACTAATCAAAGGCATCTTGGAGACCGAAACCATAAACCCATTAATCAAGGCTCAAAAATCCGTGCTTTTCCAAAGCTACCGCACTTAGTCAATTTCTTGACTTCTCGATTGCATTAAAGGGAAAAAATACAACTCTTCATAACTTCGATTTATCAACTTCTCGTGACGTGATCTCGTGTTCATGGTCGCACTTCATTCCTCGCGATGATACCGCAGTTAAGAATATTTCAAAACATCATTCGAGGGATGAAATGTATACGCCTGGAAAACTGCTCTTTCATTCCGCACTCTGGCTATCTCGAATTGATCGGAAATTCAATAAAACCTAATCGTTAGTTGAATTCGACCGAGGGCGACAGCAACGAAAGTTGAAGATAACACGGACATATCATCTGAAATCATCAAAAAGAAAGCATTAAAGGCTTGAAAAGCTCAGGCGCCTTTCTCAAAATGTGCTCTTTTGCTTTTTCTTTGATATTCTGACTAAGATTTGACCCCAGGTTTGACCTCCAGTTCAGGCACTTCAGCAACTCAGATTCACCCACTGACGGATGCGTCGTGAAGCTCGAACAAATGCGAGATAAACATCTTGGATGGCATTTAGTCAAAAACCTACATTTGGCACCTCAAAAAGATGGGCGCCTTTTCCAAAAGCTGCGCTTTCCTCCAGTGTTAGCCAATTATCGCTTTCGCCTCATTTTGCGCTATATCTTCCACAACTTGCTCAAAACAGGTCCATTTGACAGGCTTGATAGCTCACTGCGAAGCTGGCGTGATGCCAGACAAATGTCTGCTGGAGGTGACAAACACTAAAAACAGGATCTGAGCCCCTAAAAGATAGGGCGCCCTTTTGAAAAACTGCTCTCCTCTCGAGAGATAGAAAATTTTGATGCTTTTCCTTCAGATTTTCATTTTTCTTAAATCTCTTCAGTAACAGACTGACATGACACTGACACCAACTCCATATTTGAAAACCCCAAAAACGACCTTTTGACATCACTTTAACAAGATTAAAACTAAATTAAGCAAAATGCCTTAGTGAAGCAAAAAAATTGGTTTTGGGTACAACACAGTCTAATATTGGAGAGTTTTGAGAAAATCCAAAATTTGAAGGAAAATCATCAATTTTTTCTAACTCTGGAGCAAAGAGCACTTTTTGAAAAAGGCTCCCTTGATTTTAGGGGCCCAGATCTTTTTTTTAGGGTTTGTCACCTCCAACAGACATTTGTCCGGGATCTCGCCAACTTCGCAACGAGCTATCAAGCCTGTCAAACGAACTTGTTTTGCTCGAGTTACGGGAGATACAGCGGAAAATGAGAGAAACGAGAAAATGGCTAACACTGTAAGCAAAAGCGCCCCTCTAAGCCAGGGGCGCCCATCTTTTTGAGGCCCTAAACGGAGGTTTCAGATCAAATGACCCCTTTGACGTTTGTTTCACGCTCAGTCCAGCTCCTCGTTGCACCCTTTTGCGTGTCAATCTAAATTGCTGAGAAGTCGGGGCGAGCAGACAAATGCAAGGTTGAATCTTGATTTTGAGGTCGTGAATAAAGCAAAAGAGCACATTTTCAAAAAGGCGCTTGAGCTTTTGAGGCCTTTAATGTCCTTTATTTGGTGATCTCAGATATTCAGTTTGTCCGTGTTACATCTAGCTATCTGTTGCCTGTCTCCGTCAGATCAGAAGATAACCTAGCTGCCCGCAGTCAGAGTTTCAGTGATATTTTGGTCAGTTCCAGAAATGGCTATCTCTGGAGAAGAAAGAGCACCTTTTGAAAAAGGCGCCCTCCTTTTTCACCTCTCAGATGATGTTTTCTTGGGAAATGTTCCTTTGCAGTTGTTTTGCGAAATGGTTTCAGCTTCACGTTGCACCAATTCGTCAGTTCTGAAAGTTTGTTGAATGCAAGATACGAGGGAATCTAGTTTACCTTCGTAAGATGAAAATGTTGAGAAAATGGCTATCTCTGGGATGAAAAGAGCACCTTTTGAAAAGGGCACCCTTGTTTTTCAACCCTCAGATGTTGGAATTTGAACAAATGTTGTCTTGGAATTGTTGTGTGGAATGAAGTCAGCTTCGCAGTGATCCTATGATCCAGTTCTGAAACTTTGTCAATCAGAAGTTATGGAGGATTCAGTTTTCCCTTTGTACGGAATGAAGATGGAGAAATTTGACTAAGTCTGTGAAAAAGAGCAGCTTTTGAAAAGGGCGCTTGGATTTTTGAGCCTTCAAATCTTAGTTTTATGGTCTGCAATCTCAAGGAGTCTTTTGATCAGTTTTTGCCTTGCTCTGCAATGCAATCGTCAGCCAGTCAATCGGTGGAGTCAGTCAGCCAGTGTCAGGGGATGAACAGAGGTCCCAAAAGAGGTTTAAATTCAAATTTTCATTAAATTTGGCTAAGTCTGGAAAATGCCTAAAGAGGTCAAAGTTGAGTTTTCGAAAGAAGTTGACTGGTGCGCCCTAACTTGAGTTCTGACTTCAGTTAGATTGAACGATTTCTGGGTTGTCATCTCCAGTTCATATATTGGCATGTTGAGTGATCTTTCAGTTTGCATGTCCAGTTAACAACTTTGCATGTTGAGTTAACTTGTTTGCATGTTGAGTTAACTGAAGTTTGTACTTGAAAATCAACTTGAGTTCACATGCATGGCGTAATTGGTTGAAATTGTGAAGAATAGTGAAGTTGGCACTTCATTTCTTTTTGTCAACTGGAGTCTTCAAAAGGGATGCCATATTTAGATTAAAGCATGAATTTTGACTTTGTGAAGTTGGTGAATTTACCTTTGAATGTCAACTGAAGTTTCCAAAAGGGACGCCTTATTTAGAATTTTTAAGATTTAAAGCATGAGGTTAAAGTATGGCGAACTCATTTCAATAAAGATTGTCAACTTCAGTTCTGAAAAGGGACGCTTTAATTCTAAATTGGGAATTTAAAGCAAGTAAAGTAAAGGCGAATTCAACAAGGATTGTCAACTGAAGTCAAAATCGCATGATGCTTTAAATGGTGTTGTCAACTGAAGACTGAAAAGGGAAACCCTAAAGCATGATGCTTTATTTAGCTTATTTTAGTTTCAGTTAACTAAAATTGGGGTCCAATCATAAGCCAAGCGCTATTTTTCAAGGTTTAGTGCTTTGTGCGAATTTCAGTAATGAAAATCTATTTATTCAAGCATTGGCGTCCATTATTTCTTCATCACAAGCTTTGAAGTATACATTCTTCTTGAGCGAGCAGCAATTTAAAGGTGCTACAGGTGTCAGAATTCAGCGTTCTTCATAGCAACGGATTCAGATTGTTCAGAGGAAGAAGATTCCAGACTTTGTTTTCAGTTTGCATGCAGGGTACATCAAAATCCAAGATTGAGGAAAGCGAATTCTACAGAAGCAGAGCAAATAAAACCTTCTTTCTTCTGTCTTATTTCTTCTATTTCTCATCTTAGGTACTTTCTTCGCATGTCAAAGAAAACGGCAAAATATTCAGAATATGACCATCTGGGTTCCCCTGTTTCAGCATTTGCAGCAAAACCCATGTCTTAGATTTTTTCGAGAAAATTGCCCTGCAGCCTTCATTCTAAAGCTCTGTGCTTTTTTTCGAAGATTTCTTTGCATGTGGGCCAAGATCACATCTTTTTGAAAATCGCATCATCTGGGTTTGTTCAGAATTCCGTTGTGCACAAAACCCATGTTCCAGATTTTCTCAAGAAAGATTGCCCGGGAAGCTCTAGAACCCCTACTTTTCTCGACTAAAAAGTCTCTGCATGCCTAGCTAAAACTCACTTTTTCGAATTTTTGTTGATTTGGGTTTGCTTAGAATTTGATTCTGCACAAAACCCACGTTTCAGAAAATTTTTGAAAAACTTTCCCGCGGTGAGCTATTTTTAGCCTTGTCCAGAGCTTTTTCAGCCTCTTCAGAAAGTTGTCAGAACATAGCCGTGTTCACAGTCAACGGGCAAGTTTTTCAGAAGGCGGTTCAACTAGACTGAATTCAAGACCAAATCGGTCTTAATTTAGGTTTTCATCAGAGCAGCTGGCCAAAGGAACAGAGATCACTCCATTTATGGAGCCGCCAAAGTCACTCAGATACTATGCCATTATCTTCATGAAGATGGTACCTACGCTGATCTCGAGGTTGTGCAAACTAAGTTCCAGAAGCATGTTCGTGATATCTTGATGGAGATTCTGGATCACATCTCTGTGATGACATCTAGTTTCAAGAAAGCAATTGAAGATATTAGAAACTGCCAAAAAGCAGTTAAGGAAAGTGATAGAGAATTGAAGAAACAAATTGTTGTTTTGGACAGCATCAAAGTGCCAGAAGACAGAGAGATTGATGAGTTCCTTGTTGAAGTGTTAGACCGAGATGACGTGGAGTGATCTGCCAGTTGGGACCTGCAGTTAATTTCGAGGATAGAATCAAGAGCAGCAGTTAACTCGACTTTCAGTCTTGAGTTCACTTGCTGACTTCATACATGCTTATCTCTTCCTTGGGATTATCTTCACAGGAGTTAGGGTTAGGGTTTCCAGTTAACTGAAGGTAGTGTCCAGTTAACTTTGCTTTAAATAAGGGCGTGCATGCTTGCACATTGTCCATTTAGGTTAAATGTACCAGATTAACTAATGGTAGCTTTCCAGTTAACTGTATAGTTTGCTTCATTAGGGTTTAAGCAATAAATCTTGCATGCATTTGCGAGACTGTAGTTGACTCAAGGTGATTTTAGGGTTCCCTACACCTTGATGTATATAAATAAGAGCTTTTGCTCATTTGTACATAACTTTGCACGAGAGAGAAATATATGTTGTGCCTACCTTGCCTGTAATATTGCTCGTTTGTATCTATTCATGAGTATTTATTATGATAATGAATTGTTATGCCACTGGGTTTCATGCAATTATTATGGTGAATGCTTGCCTTAGTTAGATATAGTGGCTAGTTGATCGTAGATTGTATGCGTGTCTCGCCAATGCAATTTATTATCCTAGTTGGCTATCCTTCATGTTATGTGTTCAATAAACTCGTTCAGATTGAGCTGATAGATGTGCCACCTTGCCTTCAAGTTGAGAATCTATTCTTGGTTATTGTATGATGTGTGTGAATAATAAACTTATTCAGATTGAGCCGATAGTTGTGCCACCTTGCCTTCAAGCTGAGAATCTGTACTTAGTTTATCGTGTATTGTTGTTTCCAATAAGCCTATTCAGACAAGCAAATAGTTGTGCCACCTTGCCTTCACATTGTGAGTCCGTACCCGGCTTATCGTCAGATAATCATCCCCGCTCCATTTCCTCATGCTCTGTTTTCTTGAGGAAACTGGATAGATTTAAAGTAGATAGCTTAGTTGTAGTTAATGATCTGCGAAACTATAAAATCCTTAGCTGCAACGTTCTTGGTTTTCTTAACCTTGTGCCTCTTCCAGCTGAGAACAAAAAGATAGGACTTAGATTACTTTTCTTTTCCACGCATTCCAGCACTACGAGGGAGCTTCCCCTCCTAATTTGAAGAGCACTCATTACGCAGTGTGCATAGCTGTCCGTACAAACTTGCACTCCAGAGGTGTTAGTTTTTACACCAACATGCTGCTTTGATAATCAAAAGTTAGTCTGTTATATGTCTCTGTTGGTAATAGG
This sequence comes from Sequoia sempervirens, assembly GCA_007258455.2. NCBI lineage: Eukaryota > Viridiplantae > Streptophyta > Pinopsida > Cupressales > Cupressaceae > Sequoia > Sequoia sempervirens. The sequence continues at coordinate 8,577 of VDFB02252096.1, forward strand.
TTGAGAGTGAAGATTGTTTTGATTGATATATTATGAATTGAAAATCTGTAGAATGATTCCAATTATAAATAGATAATTTGGGAAAGATAGATACAAATATATGCTTGTGCTATTAGTTTTGCATTTATTAGTAGATGGATTTACTGATGCATTAAAGATTCAATGGCATTATTGGTATTGACTCCATATATGGAGTGTATGCTTGTGTATAGCTATTTAATACTAGGAATGGATTGAGGGCATTTAATAAGCTACAGGTCACAACTAGTTATAAGTTAACTTAGTCAAGTTAATGAAGCTCCTAGGATGAGAGTATCCAGTATAAGGGAGAGTTGTAGGTACTTGTTAAAATGATCTTCGTTCTAGTAGTTAGTTTGTTGTAGGAAGTCTAGGGTACGGACTACCCCGATAGACCAACCTACGCGTAGTGTAAGAAAGCCTTAATACAAATTGGCCCTGAGTAGTGTATATGATAGATGACCTTCATTCGAAGTACTGAATGATAATACTTTGGCCAAAGTAGTGAAATGTACAACTTCCACTTAGATGTGAAAAAGTTGAGACTACACTGTCTGTTCATTGTGATCCCGAAGTACATACTAGTTCAAGAGATGCCGTATGCACAGGACCTAGTTATGTAGGAACACAGCACTATGCTCAGTTGGTAATCGTTAAAGGATACCCTACCAATCTCTTCTTCGAAGGGAGGGCCATCTATCTAACGATAGGTGTGCAGGGGACCACATTATAAGTCTGTGGTTGGCGGAAAAGTGCCCGAGTGATGTTTCTCCTCCTCAGCAAGCGGCCGATATACCAAGATTTGAAAGGACGGACTCCTGGACCTTCTTACTACTGTTTGTTCTAAAGCTCATTGGAGCTATGTTAGTTAAAGGTATGTATTCTTGTTTCATGTACTTGTGAAGTAATTATATTGAAATGGAATCTTTATTGTAGATTGATATAGCAACATGTTCATGTATTATCAATAAAGAAAAGGAAAATTTTTATTGCAATGTCATGATAACACGTTTACATACTTGAAGGATGTAAATTATGAAAATTTTAATTTTACCGAAAGGACAGGTTGTTACAAATTTATTTATTTAATGGTGGCATAGCTTCAAGCCATACCATTTTACAATGGTCCAATCATACCAATATATCTATTAAAAGTCATTCCACTCAAGCTCAAGAAACCGTCGTTCTGGTCAAAAGATGTATGCACTGTAGCATTTAATGATTTCAAGGGAAGTTTGAAGCTCTTCCTAAATCTCACGTGGCCCACAATACTCCAGCACAGCATACAAAGAGTGGCATTGGATCAGCGCTGCCAATCATAGAGGGGTCGAAGCCACTATGTGTACCATCCAATGAATGTGAGAGAGAATTCGTACCAAGAAAGTAGCGCCATACGATCAAGGGAAAAGTTATTTGGAGGAGTTTAAAGAATATTCATTGAATTTGCTACTCCATCGATTTTGGGAGCTTAATGTTGAGGTCAGAAATTTATTAATTAAGATTTCCAAGCCATTTTGAAAAATAATATTAACTATTGCAGCAACTATAATGTTTATTTCCAGATGTCATAGTTCGCTGTATGAATAAATGGGTTACCCATTGTCTAATGCGATACTATATGAATATTAGGTTTGATTTTGTATGAGAATTATAGTTGAAAAATCTAAGTAAATTCTCCAAACACCAACTCAGCATAATCAATTCCAAGCAAATTGTATGACAAAATGTCAACTTAGTAAACAACAAAAAATTGCAAAAAGAAATAAATTGGTTTGGAATATTTCATATTTATACAAATGGGTTGACTTTCAATGTTGTTCGCTCACCATATTGGCAAGTGATGTTAAGAAAAATTAATGAGGCTCCAAAAGAGTACAAGGACCTAGGTTATGAGAAGGTGTGTGGCACCGTATTGGGAAAAGAGGTCAAGTTCGTAGAAGATTCAATGATGCCCATAAGGGATTCATGGGTTGAGACAAGTGTGTCCATTATTTCTGATGGGTGGAAAGATGCAAAAAATCAGCCCTTGATCAATGCCATAGTGGTGTCCCCTAAAAGGGCAATGCTTTTTAGAGTCATGGATTGTGAGGGGCAGGTGAAAGATGGCTAATTTATTGCTGATTTTCTCATTGCAGCCATTGAGGAAGTGGAACCCCATAACGTTTTTCAAATCATAACGGACAACACAAACAATTGTGGAGCTACTAGGTTGTTGGTTGAAGAACACTATTCACATATCTTTCGAACACCTTGTGCAGTCCAATCTCTCAATCTTATGCTACAATAGATTGAGAATAAATTTGATTGGATCAAAGAGTTGTATGCAGAGGCCAAGGACATCCAAGTATTCATCACTAACCACCACATGTTGCAAGGCATTTTTAGATCATTTAAAAATTGGAGCTACTCAAGGTAAGTGAAGTAGTATAAAATTTTACACTTTAATTTTATTATGTATTATGATTCTTCTTTAAAGTTTTTTTTAAAATTCTAATCATTTTATTTTTTATTTTTTATTTTTTATTTTTTATTTTGTAATAGGTTGTTGAGACTCATTCCATGTCTAACACAATCGTCTTGAGACTATTAAAGTAATATTGCAATATTTAATGGTCATCTTAGTTGTTAGTTAGTTGTTCGTTTACTCTCAGTTAACTTAATTGCTTTCAATTAGTTTTAGTAACTGTATGTTTTTGCTTTAGTTCACGATTGTTTCTTTAGAAACATCATCTTGTAATTTATTATTAAAGGAGTATTCCTCTCCTTGTTAATAACGATAATTAATTACCATTTCATAGTATCAAAGCAAAGGAATTTTTTGGTGAATTTTTGCTGATAAAAATTCATGCTTTTTACCTAAGAAATTTTGAAAAATATTTAGAAGATTTTGTCCGATATTTAATAAAAATCGTGAACTCTCTTACTGATTAAAAAAATCGCCAATTTTTTTATCAGCTAAAAGTCAAGGGTTTTCCGCAAAGAAAAATCACGAGGGTTTTCTAGGCAAATTTCACAAGTGATTTCTACAAATCGTAGGTTTATTTGCAATTAACAAATTGCGACCTGAAGAAAAACAAAATCGAGGGTTTTTTTGTGTGATTTTGAGGTGCGTGACTGGAAATAAAATCGTGGCAATTTCATTCTTCTGCAACTTACGTCTATGTTTGACGGGTCGGCAGTGTGTTTCGTGGGCAATTCTATTTTGCTCGTGTTTTTTCCTTAGTTCGTGGGTTTCAAAAACTGCCGCGCGACTTGTTTTTTCCCTTGAAAAATCTGTGAGCTTTGCAAGGTTTGCTATGCGTGATTCTGGCAAAAATCATGGCCTTTTTTTCTTCATTCTTCTAGATATTTTGGTCTGTGACTATGACAGTTTTGCAGGCCGAAAACCCTAGCTGCCACCTATATTTCGTGGATTTTTTGCATGCATTTCCTTCGACAAGATTTACTGGTGTTTTGTGCGTATTTTACAGAATTTTGTGGGCCTACAACTGCAAGCTTTTGACATTTTTATTTGTAAATAATTGTGCCTTGGTATTTGGCGTTTTTTGATAAAATAGAGTTCCCTCAAGATAACTTGGATTAGAATCCAGATGACTTCGTTCCAGGCAACCCAAGTCATGATGATCATCCTAATTTGGAAGAAGATGCATCTCCTCCTCATCCTAAGTGGTGGGCGAAGCTCATTGATGATGTTCTAGATGATGAGCTTGTTGAGGGTAGACCGTCTAGAGGCAAGAGCAAGCAAAATACAATGAACTTTGCTCTTATGGCCAACATTCAGAGTGTTTACGAGCCCCAAGACTATTCAAAGGCAAAAGGTAAACCTGAATGGGAAAAGGCTATGGATTTTGAGCATCATAGTCTTTTGAAGAACAATACTTGGGTTCTATCAGATCTTCCACCAAGGAAGAAACCTATTGGCCGCAAATGGGTCTACAAGGTGAACTACAAAGCTGATGGAACACTTGATAAATGCAAGGCTCAGTTGGTAGGTGTAAACTCCCTGACTTGTAGCGTAGGAATTTTTACGACTAACTTGGTTTGATAGTTTCCAATGCGATGAGTTGGTGTGAGTCAATGTATACAAATTTTTAGCAAACAGCAGATTGAACATATAAACCATGGCAGAGCTAAATTCCACTAGAATGATTTCACATCTTAATCAGAAATATATTCAATCTTCACCAATAGAAGCCTCGTTTATTCCCACAATGCCAAGGCAAATTACTATATCAATGATTTCACAATGAATGTTGATCATGCACATTAGTGACTTCAAAATACTTGCAGCAACTAAGAAACGAATTTTGAATGATAATTAGGTTTGGTAATATTGATAGCAGACCATATGGTGAATGGTTTACAATCTTCCCTTTCAATCTCAAACACACTTCTTGAAAAATAGAATAAGTCCATACGTTCCCAAAATTTCATTTTCAGTTTGCATGATAATTTGAAATATTCCCCTTAACTTTTTTTCCCAAAATTAGACACACAAACTAGCATCAAACCACTGATTAGAGTTAGCTCCAAATGCAAATTAGCATGGAAAGTAACTCTAACCAAGAATGTTCACCAAGATCACAATGTGGGCGAGGTGATAGCATATGGTCAGAGGATCATTAGGTATAAAATGAACTGAAAGAACAATTCATCTACTGATGCAGGCATCCACAAGCAGTGGGAATACTCCACTTATTTAGTGGGTGAGATTATTACATTATTAAGGTGGCAAGCCAGCCATTAAATCCTCTCTTCCACTTATTTCGTGGGTGGAAAACAGTCCACACAACCACTTATTTTTGTGGGGGGAATTTACAAACAAGAAAGATGTTTATTCTAAAACTCAACCACTCAATTGTGGGAGTGTAATCAAGTATAAATTGAAGCAATAAAATGAAATAGCCGTTAGTACTACTAATTAGCTTTACAATGAATAGAAATAACTGCAAATAAGAGAGATAAGCTTCTAGAATGTTCTTTATCCACACTGGTGGTAAACCATCCAGGGGTTAAAGTGTTTGCATTAAAATTCACAAGTAAATGCAGCAATTAAAATGGCTGGATTAGTACTACTAATTCACAGCCTTACAATGAAATAAATCTGCAATTTACAAGTGTTACAATGATAAAATCAATGCAAATGTTTGAAGGATGATTTCTTCAACTCTAAATCTTCTCAATCACCAAATCACAAGCCAAAATCTGAACTGATATAAATCTGATATGACAAACAGCAAACTGAAAGTATTGAACCAGCAACCTATGAAACATCAAAATGCTCAAATCTACCTCAAATCAACTTCAAAACTCACCAAAACTCAGAGCAGCATTCAAGAAGGATAGATGACCAGCAACCATGAGTTTGTAGGTGCCAAACAATCACCAAAAAGCAAGTTCGAAACCCAATACAAGCTGATCATTAATGGTACGGCCCTAGAAAAGGTACGGCCTTCCTAGAAAAATCCACACTTCATCATAAATTCTGATTTTCTGCAAATAGCATCGCCCTTAGCATAGAAATGGTTAGCTCAAATACCCATAATTAAATAAAATTTACTCAAGGAGCTGTATACAAAAATCATCTTCAGCTATATGAAAATCAGCAACACAAAATACTGAAAACATCACCAAATTTCTTCACTTTGATGCTCAATATGCACTTCTGCATGAAGCGCATCCCCAATAGACCATCTAGGGAACCATAGTTTCAAGCCCGAAGAATGGAGTAAATTTGCTAAGCTTTCCCTTAGCCGGATTCTGGATTTCAAACCAGCAGCATAACTTTGCCTTCCAAAACATAACATAATCAGCTCTTCAAACAGCAGCAATATATAAGCTTCAGTTGGCAAATGAAGCAACAAGAACTCTTCAAATTCCAAGAAGTTGAATCACTTCAACTTCCAAAAGGGACGCCACCTTTTTGCATTTTACTTTTTGAAATAATAAAATATTACTCAACCTCCTTTAGGCGTCCAACTTCACTTTGCAACAATAAAGCATTTAATAAATCATTAAATGCACAATTGACCCCCCTAATGGCCCCTCTTTTAAAACAACATGAAGTTATTACTCCTAGGTGTGGGGTACAACTGAGAAACATGAAATTTGACTAAGTATAAACTCAACTCATGAAGAAAACCAAACCCAAAGCCAAACTAAAACTGATGGATAACAAGATGACTTGAGTTGAACTGCTGATGATGCCACTACCAAAATTAGACTTACTAAAAATAGCCACTGCCAAAAATAGTAAGTTTACCTCAAAACCAATAGAAAGCAGAACTGAGCTAGAAGCAAGACTTAATGAAAGTGGAAACCCTAAATTTGCACATCTGAGTAGCCTACGGATTTCCAGAAATAGGCTAAAACCAAACGAAGAGCGTATGGCCAAAATGGGGACATTACATAATTTCAACAAGCTTATACAATGCTACCCCTAAGTTTAAGCTATCCTGAGATTGAAAGAACTCTTAACATGAACATTCACAGCAACAAGGGGTTTAGTCGAAACCAAAGACTCAAGAGGTGATGCCAATGAAGAGTAGGAGTATTTCATTTACTTTAGCAGCAGATCTAAGAGCCATTTTCTGAGTTTTTTTGTCACAGATAGCTATGCCCAGCAGTCCCAGATTTCAAAGACAAACTATGACATTACCTTAAACTGTAAAAATTCTTATACAACCTCAAACTACATAAATGGAGGCAAGAAAACGCCCAGACCTGGATTGAATGAAAGGCAGCACACAGACTAGTGAAGAAATCGCTCAGAGCTGCTCAGAACTGTTTGCAGCGACTGACGGATTCCTGAGAATGCTCAACACTCCTGAAATATGGTGTATCCAGTCTGGCTATAGCTTCACATCACCTCCCCAAGGATCTATCAACAACCACGCCTCAGATAGGAAGCCCAAATGAAGCGTCTACCTCTTTCACAACATGTCTTCACACAAAACCGCGTGTTCCACTTACAGTCGCGTCTCTGCTCAAACCTAACCTGAAATGATGTATTGTGCTTGCCTAATATGCGCCTAAGGATTATACAATGAAGGACGCCACCCTTTGCATTATACTTCCTCCAAAAACGACCAATGGAAGTAACCAAAATCTTGATTAAAGGAGATTGCGAAAATCTGAAGGGAACTCGTCTGCACTTTGAAGGTGGTTCTTGTCTCCAAAAACTGAAGCGACCCAGCTAGGGATGATCTTACACACCCGAAACTAGCAGGAAGGCTCTGTAAACCCTACCCAGAGAGCTTGACATTTCCATGAAACATATGCATTCAAAAAAAGTGTCGATTGATTTCTTCCCTTTCCTTTTGTATTTTTCTCATTTCAAAATAAAATGACTTTTCTATATAGTTCACTTTTGAAATAATTCCTTTAGTCATTTTTATAACACCAAATAAGTGACTTTATAACATTTCACTTGATATAATTAAATTAATCGATTAGAGTCATCCTTTAGAACTTAAATTAATTTTTGGGACAACTTAATCAATTAAATTAATTTAAGTCACTTAACCATAATTTTGGGGACATTACAGTAGGTAAGGGGTTCTCGCAAAGAGAAGGCATTGACTATGAGGAGACCTTTGCACCCACAGCAAAGATGAGCACCATTCGACTTGTCCTAGCCATGGCAGCACAATTTGGCTAGAAGGTCCACCAAATGGACATGAAGAGTGCCTTCCTCAATGGAGATTTGGAGGAAGAGGTCTACATGATGCAACCTCTTGGTTTCAAGGTTGCAAGAAAAGAGCACAAGGTATGCAAATTGTTGAAGGTTCTTTATGGCCTAAAGCAGGCACACCCAGGGCATGGTACCTGAAGATTGACAAATACTTGGTTGCATAGGGGTTTTATAGGAGTCCTTCAGATGCAAATTTTTATGTCAAGAGCACTGGTAGTGATATCATTCTTCTCGTCATCTATGTGGATCATATCATCATTACTGATAGTGGGTTACATTTGCTTAAGCAGATCAAGTTGAATTTGTGTCAGGCATTTGATATGACAAATTTGGGTCTTTTGTAATATTGTCTTTGTGTAGAAATTTGGCAGACAAGTGGTAGTATTTTCATTTCACAGGCTAAATATGCCAAGATTTTGTTGGAGAAGTTCAGGATGGTAGATTGCAAAATCTCATCTACTCCCATGGAGGAGTTGAAACTTTTAGCCAAATGAGACTCATCAATGGTTAATGAGTAAGTGTTCAAGCAACTAGCGGGCAACCTCATCTATCTTACTACCACTAGACCTGATCTCAGTTATGTTGTGAGCTACATTTCTCATTTCATGACTGCCCTAAGGCAGAACATTGGGTTATAGCGAAGCGAGTGCTAAGATATGTGAAAGGGACATCTAACTTTGGCATTTTGTATATCAAAAGCAAATATTTGAGGCTAGTTGGTTTTACAGATTCAGATTGTCATATCCCCAAATTTGTGGGGGCTCCAATTTCAAATAAGGTGGGAAAAGCGTTTTTAAATGCTTTAATAAAATAACATTAAATATAAATTTGAATTATTAATTAAATAACATTTAAATTTATTTTCTTCTCAAAAATGGGAAAGACTGTTGCTTTATTCTGGTTATGTTTTTCTTCTATCATTCTTTGGTCCATCTAGATGGCTAGAAATGAGGACAGATTTCAAGAGAAAAGGAGGGTGCTTACTGAGTCTTACAGAAGACTCATTTTCCATAATGTTTTCATGCAGGTATATATCATTGTGGAGCTTTCCAAAGATAAATTTTGGCACTACCTTGAGAATGGAAAGGTTACTATTGATATTATGGAGGCTCGATATGGGCATATGTGGCCAGAGGGCCACCCAAGGGTTGATGTCTTTTTGAGGGCTCTTCATGCTTTCGGGCAAGATATTGCAGGTGGTCAGAGTAGGAGGGAAGGTAGCAGGTATCCGATTGTACAACCATCCACTGATGAATAGAATGCAGTTGAAGCTTTGTTGGCACTGCGTAATGGAAGTGATGCTCCAAAGAATCAATAGTTATCTGCTTTTGGCACCTTCATATCCTTTTATTTTGCAATATTCCTAAATGCTATATAGTACTAGTCTTTATACAGTTTGATACTATACTTCGATGTAATATTGACACTTTGTTGTAGGTTTATGATGGCATTTTGATCATCTACTGATGAAAGCACTTTGCTAACTTTGTAATGGGTTAGTATAGGGGGGGTTACTATAATGTAATTATCTGGACTTGGCTTTCTTGTAAATGAGGGAATTCTATTTTGAAAATGTACAGGGGGGATGATGATAGGAACTATAGTCGGATCTACTACTCTTTTTGATATGTATCTTTTGTTCACTTTATACTTAATATAAAAAAAAAATATTTTCTTCTGATTTGAGGCCGACCCCCTTGGGAAGGCGAATTTCCTTGTTTGGCCGACCTCATTTAAGGAAGGCAGAGATCTCATATATATGTTGGGGCATTTGACTCTGGACATCATCACGGAAGTTGGCAAATGTTGTCATGGCGATCTAAGGGATGAAAACCCCTCCTGATCGACACCAAGGTGGGGCACAAATTTCACTTTGAGTCGTGATTCTCTTATCCAGCAGTTTTCCAATATTGCATCCCTTAATTTCCAATTTCGCTATTTCGAGGCGGAGCCAGCATATGCGGGTGAGAACTCCAAGGTCTGAGTTAGCATTCACGAGGAGAGTGGCAATTAGTTCATTTCATTGGCCAAGCTTCCAACTCTTGCCGACATTCAAGATTCGTTCAAGTCTTCCAATGGTTGTCGGTAAGCTCCTATTAATAGGAGATTGTGCAAAGAGAGGCGCTGATTCCAAATTGCAAACATCTAAGGCCGGCATTGTGATGAGCCTTGCTAGCTCACTGCTCAAACCCCTATCTTTTTGTTAAGTCTATTTGTGTTTTTGAGTTTTTTAGAGAAAATTTATAGACAGAAGAGAAGGTGCGCATCATATAAAAGCTCACAGAATGAAAACTTGAGCAAATCTAATCAAACTGAAATTGCAGAAGGTGTTTATTAGCATCAACAATGGATTTAAAACATACAAACATACCCAAAGCCTCCAGATTTTTTATATAAAAATTCCGATCAAAATAGTGAAGAACTGACAAAAACTGGAGTAGAACGTTAAGATTGCAAAGTTTAATCTGAAACTGAAGCCAAAGAGAAGTACAAGTAGGGCGCCCAAGATCATGAAGAGAGATCCTCAGAAAGAAGACGTTTCTCCAAGAAAGCCAAAAAAAACCTTATTTGCAAGTGCCACGCCCTTCAAGAAAAAGAACCAGAAACCATCTTTGAAGGTGCGCCCAAACAGCCATGAAGCTTGCCATGGTGAAGGAAGAACACCAACCAATTAACCCTCTGTTTTTGATAAAGAACACTACAAAAATCTGTTGAAGCACTGTAGAACTTCTGAAATGAAGCTCTCTAAATCTGCACCAATTCAGCTGATCTCTCACAGCCTCACAAGTGCTCACACTGAAGAGATTTCGTTCTCCAATGGTGGATTTGCTGCAAACCTGATCACAGGATGAAAGCAAGGGAAAAAACCTTCAAGGCAAAGTTGAAATATTCAAAAAGATGAGTTTCTCATTGCCCAAATCCCTTATATAGCAAAGGAGGTGAAAACCCAAGGAGGCCGTACATTTTAGGGTTTTAGATCATTTAAATTTATGGAAATAAACTTAAGTCACTTTCCATAGTCTAGACTTTGATTTTTGGCGCCTCCTTTAAGTGATTAAAAGATATAACTTAAAATATTCACTTTAGACTTTATTTAAGTGATATAAGAATTATAAAGTCAATTTGACTTTATAAAAAGACTTTAAGTTAAAATATAACTTAAATCACTTAAGTAAGCCTATCTCCCTCAATTCTCAACAGAATTCAGTGCCGTCAGAAGCAAAGAAACTCCTATACTGCCAAGGCCTGCAATGAGCCTATCCACGATCTTAGAAAATGAAATCGACCGAACTCTCCAGAAGGTACCACTGACTCTCTAACCAAAACAGTTAGCCCACAAGGGTCCAAGAAAAGGCTAGCCATCACCAAACAAGATCACGTTGAAAACGGGGACATTACAGGCATCGCTACCATCTCCAAAGTCGATTCATGGGTGCAACTTCAATCGCACAGTTCTTTCCAGACCACGGATTATACATTGATCTGCCCTAGCAATGTTTACCCGTGCCAGTCAAGATGTCTTTGTAAGGGTGGGTCACTTGTGACTCACAGGATTAATTTAATCAACATTCTATTATTGTATTTCAGAGTGTTTGGTTACCATCTAAATCAGAGTGAAAAGAAGTTTAATTGTTGTTCTGAGTGTGAATTAAGTCAAGTATATTACAGTGGTATCAAAGCAGTGGTCCTACTAGCTTGTGGAATGATTCTGCAAAGGAAACATGAAGTGGCGAGCTAAATTCCTACCCAAGGAAGAAGACATAGATCCCCTTTAGGAGCTAATATTGAAAATACAGAAGGATCAGGAAAGGTATCCGGATGAAGCCACCAAGATCTTCAACTAATATCAAGGAATGTCTGATAAGATCAAATCTATACTTCCCTTCGATGATTATCTACATTGTCTTGACTATAGAAACCTAGACAAAAAAGGACTTTACAACTACATTAGGTGAAAGAGGAAAGAAGAAAGTAATACAGAAATTGTTGAGGAAGTCGTAGAGCAGGAAGAAAAACTGAAGCCACAAGACATCACAGACCAAGAACAAGAGGAAACCTATAAGCAAATCAAAGACAAAGATTGCTTGTAGATTCCTAATCATGGTGAGTACCAACAGAAAATTGATGAAGCAAAGGTAGGAAAGACTCCATTTGTTGAAGAAGTGTCACTAATTTCAAGTGATATCCAGAACACAGCCAGCCAAGCTTCAGGTATGGAAGTAAATAAACCATGTGATGATGTTATTAGTCACACTATTGTGAAGAATGATGCGTTTAGGATTGACCCTCATGAGGAGAAATTGCAAATTTATCATGAAGCCACTAATGACATTAGGATGATGAAGGTTATAATAAGAGAAGAAAACTTCATTGAGGTTGAGCAAGAAACATTTGAATTACTTTGCTCCAAGATTGATGAGTTCGTTGATAAGCTAATTTGTAATCCTGAGAAGGAAATTTCTGATTTGCACATGAAGAGTCTAGGAGAGTTGATGGTGTTTGAGGGGGACATTGCACTTAGGCATGAAGCAACGAGGAAGGAGAAGTTGGAGGTGATGGAAGGCACTAAGGAGATGTATGATAGCTGTTCTGGTTTTCTGATTTGGAAAAGCAGACTTGGGGTTTTGTTCAGACTTGAGTTGGCAGCTCTTACTCCCAAGGATGATAGTAAGTCCTCTTCCTTTGTGTGTTGCATCCATGTGAGATCTTTCGGAGTCAAAAAGTTGATTGGAATCAATGGCCCTTGGAGATTCATCCATCCTCTAGTGTCAGTTGAACGTGATAGTGCGATGACATGGGATCCAGTGTAAGAACCCTTGCTTATTCTGCCCTGATTTTTCAGTTTAGGTTGTTTGACATTTTGTCAAACACTTGGCATGCAATCTAGTTTTTCTGAGTTTTGGGGTTTTGTTTGTTTGATTCTTGATGGATTTCAATACCAAAATGATCACATAAAACATAGGAATGATAGACAATGTTTGCATAAACCAATAACAAGAATTTCACATGCAATCTCCACTTTATTGAGAATATATCAGATCTGAGTACAATGATTATCAGGTCTGATACAGGTGATATCAGACTGAAAATACTTATGAAATGTATCTACAATATACAAACAAACTATAAGATTGGGTTTACCACATACCCGTTTGCTTGTTACTTAATTTAGGCTCAAAGTGAACACATATATGGCAAGAAATTGCTGATGTAGATGCTCTCAAACCCTGCTGATAATGTCTGAAGTATTTTCTAATAATAATGATGTAAATGGCTGCCAAAACAAACCCTAAACTCCTCCAAATGAAGGTGGCTAGGTCTAGGATTGGAGCAATGAAACCCTAGGCCGATGTGATCTCAATACAATGCCAAATTTGACCACCAAACCCTTGGATCTGCAATCTTATATAAAACTGAAGAAATCTGAAACACAAATTTGCACATGAATATATTTTGCCAATGACTAAAGATTCCTTCCAAACAAAGCACTTCACTCCCAAACCCTAGCAATGCATTTGTAGGATGAAAATATGCCAATATAATCTTCAGATCGGAACTCTTTTGTCCTTAATCTGCAAATAAACTTCAAACACTAGCTGGAATGATGATTTCCTTCAAACCCTAGCTGTTTGAGCTCCAAAATTGCCAAAAACGCCAAAATAGGGTGTAGAAACCCTAACGCCCAGCAATGTAAAATAATATCAGCAATAAAACTGCAACCAATGCATCAATATGGAAGCCAAAATACTGCCATAAAACCCTCAAGGTCGAATCTGCAATGTCTTCCCCAAAATCTCAAATACCCAACTTGGAATTTTGCTTCCAAAGCACTCCCAAGTTGCTCCAAACCCTAGCCAAAATTATATCAAACCCTAGCAGCTGTAAACTTGCAAATAAAATACCATTTCCAGCTCCTTCTCAATGCCAAATACCTACAATAAGCTCAATGGCAAACCCTGGGTGCATTTACCTCACAAAGTAGAGTTGGGTTTTCGTCCAACCTACTAATTCCTGAAGGTTTTCATCTTCAGAAATTTAACTAAATCTGAGATTCAAGCTTTTGCAATAATGCATAAGAAATATCAACTCAACAATGGATGCCTAAATGCCTTGCACTCAACTCCTTTTAAAGACCCAATTGAATCTTCCAGAACTAAGTTACCGATTCGTTTTTGGATTCGGGTACGGGTACGAGAATCCGATACGAGATTCGGCAAAAAAAAATTTGGGGTTGGATACGGTTTGGGTACGGCAATACAAAAAACATATAAAAATCAGAAATATATACATATTTGCAGCAGTAATTAAGTTCAGAATACACCACCATATTAATAGTCTAATAACATAGCAAAAATACATCACCACTTTCATAGTCACTAAGTCAAATATTAAAATATTAGTGATTACTCGAAAGTCGAATGTCATGATATAAAATTATAAATTTAAGTTAAAACATAAAATGTCAAACGTTTACAATCAGCCATGGCCCATTATTGATCATTGATCAATCTGAATCATATGGGTCATCAAACAAACTAGCATTATTAGATGCTACATTTTGTGTAGAACTACAAATAGCATTTGTGGCACTCACATAAGCACTACCACTAGCAGTAGCAGTAGCACTGACACTACCACTCTCATGATCAGTAGTTGCTCCAGGCTCATAGTCATCATCAATATCAAGTGCAGCCAAGTGACTTGTGGAAGCATCCAAGTCAAGCTGCTCTGGCTCAATATCCCACCTCCTTGTGTCTCCTTTGTAGGAACTTTGCTTGTGTGTAAGGAGGCGCAAGTTTGAATGCACATACACCAAGTCCTCTACCTTTTTTGAATGCAGCCTATTGTGTTTTATTGAGTGGATTAAGGAGTATGTGCTCCAATTCCTCTCAGAAGAAGATGAACTAGCAACCTATTAAGACCAAATTAAATAGTTAAGAGTTACAAAATTTAACTAAACAAAATTATTAATTAAATTATTAATATAAAATTATAAATTAAAATTAAAATTACAAAATATAAAACTTACTTGGGATAAGATTTTTATAGCAATTGGTTGGAGGTGCATGTATTCTTGCCCATGGAAGTACCACCAACTACGAGCATCCACCCTGTACTTGTCTCGAAGAGCATCAAGATTCTAATCAACACTACCGGAGCATGCAAAAGCCATGAACTCAACCCTCACTCGATCACGTCGGTCACGATCAGTGAAGAGTCTCTGAAGTGCTGCCTTGTACCCTTGAGCCACTTCAACATCCCTATATGGAGCAACTCTTGATGAAGCAGAAAGAATCTCAAGACTATAATATTTGGGACTCAATACAAAAGCAAGAAGATGCAATGGAGTGGTCATTTTGTTCCATCTATCAACCATGATTTCCTGTAGCTCTTTGAAGAACTTTTCATCAGGATCTTCCTCTTTTGCATTGATGATGGTTTTCATCTTCTCAATCATTGAGTCGATACCATCATATACTTCTCCCAAACAAGGTCTATCCATGTTTGTGTAACAAATCATGCTCAGTATAGGCTCAGTGAAACTGACCAGGTACTCAACACGATCCCACCAACAATCATCTAGGATCCTTTGCCTTACCCTATTTTCCCTTTCACTGCTAGATTGCCTCCATATGGCCCAATTAGGGCTGATTACCATGGCACAAAGTGCCTCATGAACCTTTATAAGTCATCTCAACACAATTGTGTTGGAGGCAAAACGGGTCTCTGCAACCTGTTTGGAAATCAAAATTAAAATTAAAATGCAATTTAAATTTACAAAATCAAAATTGAAAATTAAAAGAAAACTAAAAATTTAAAAATATTGAGAATTAACTTACCCTCAACAATTCCAATTTTGAGAATTGTCTAAATATTCCTTGTGTCATATGGTGGTTGGTGACAAACATTTGGATGTCTTCACCCTCAGCATACACCTGTTTGATCCACTCAATTTTGGATCCAATTTTTTGTAGCATTAGATTGAGGGAGTGGACAGCACAAGGTGTCCAAAAAATGTGTGGATACTTCTCCACAATCAATAACCCAGCAGCCCTACAATTTTTGTCATTGTCGGTTACAACTTGCACAACATTTTGATGGCCCACTTCTTCAATAGCTTGGCAAAGGATGTTAGCAATAAATGGACCATCTTTCACCTGTCCCTCACAATCCATTGCTCTCAAAAACATTGCCCCTTTAGGGGACACGGCAATAACATTGATCAATGGGCGATTTTTTGCATCTTTCCATCCATCAAAAACGATGGTCACCCCTGTTTCGATCCATGAATCCCTTATGGGCTTCAAAGAGTCTGCTACATGTTTCACCTCTTTCTCCAATAAGGTGCAATGCACCTTCTCAAAACCTGGGCCCTTATACCCCTTTGGAGCCTCATTAATAGATTTCACCATTTTTTGCCAATATGGTGAACGAACAACGTTGAATCCCAATCCATTGGCATAGACACATCTTGCTATGTCTTGATCAGCAATCTCTCTTGCCTCATTCTAAAATGAAGCTTCCAATGGTCCCTTAGATCTTTTATTTGATGAGGGCACGATTTGCTCTTGAGCGATGTTCATAAATGGATGGCTTTCTGTAGGTGGAATATAAGTAGGTGGTGTAGGGGGTTTCATGGATCGAGATCCTTTCCTCAAAGGATGGCTTGTTTTAAGACTAACAACTTTTTGCTCTGCTTTTTCTTGCTCAGCAATATATTTCAACACTATGTCATCTGGAAGGCCTTTGCCATCACCTTCTGGAGATCCCGGACAAGGTTTGATGCCAGTATCAGAGATCCTACACAAGTGGGCTTTCACTCGACTGTATGAGCTCGTATATCCAACTTTGCAATGACTACAAATCCAAATAAATACTCCACCACCTGGACATTGTGAACCATTTCTACATATTTCCAAAGGGGATAGGTTGCATTTATTTTGAAACGAGATTGGGTTGTGCTGTTAGAAGCGGATGCCATTGTAATACCTAAGGCACAACATATTGAAATAATTTTGGTATTGAAATTTGAAACTAAAAAACTTAAAAGAATGAGAACAATCAACAAAACAATAAAAACAAAACAAAATAGTTCATTGAATCATTTGTTAAAAAAAATGTAAGAAATTTTTTTTAAAAAAACTTCAAAGAAACCTACCTCTTTTGAACAAATCTTACTCTACGATCTTCTTGGCAACGAACGGAGACTTGAAAGTGCTTAGGAATAGCACAACAATCAGCTTTGAACAACCAACGATTAGCCTTCAAGTCTAATCAAGCTTGTGCAAGCATGTTCAGCAATGGAGGCAAAAAAACTTGTTTTTCATTCACAAATTGTTAAATGAGATTGTTTTTACCTATTTAGTGTGTTTGGAGGCCGAAATTAGGGTTGCAATGAATATTAAATTATTGAGAAGTCAACATTTGGTCAAGAAAATGATTAAAAAATGCTTAAAAACCATTTTATTATGTGGATTGGGCATTTTGACGTCAAAATATGTCGCAGATTCGCCTTGGATTTGTCACGTCGTATCCTGGGAGAATCCACAGTCAACCACCGAATTTGCATTGAATCCACAGGCGAAAACGCGTACCCTAGTCAAATCCAAGGTGTGTCGAACCCGTATTTCGTACC
Source organism: Sequoia sempervirens (assembly GCA_007258455.2). NCBI lineage: Eukaryota > Viridiplantae > Streptophyta > Pinopsida > Cupressales > Cupressaceae > Sequoia > Sequoia sempervirens. Next base: position 25,925 of record VDFB02252096.1, read on the forward strand.
TGGTACGAATCGTATCGTATCCAGGGAAAATTCCAAGCGAATCGGTAACTTAGTTCTAAAAGAAGCCAATGTGTAACTAACTCCAGCTTCTAGAAGAACACTTTATTTAATAAAGTGACCTTATAATATTATTTTATTTTTCACTTAAGTCACTTTTAAAATATTTAATAAAGTGACTTTATAATATTTCATTCTTTTATTTAAGTCACTTTAATTAAATTAATTAAAATAAAGTTACCTTTATGATTTAATTTATTTATATAACTTTATAAATAATCAATTTAATATTATTCCCTTATAACTCCTGATTTAGCTTATGGGAATAAAATAGGCTAAGTACTTCCACAAGATGATCACTCAAAAAATGGGGACATTACATCCAGGAATTGATATGTTTGCTGCACTATTTCATTGGGATCATGACATAAGTATTGGCTTGCTAACATTCACATTAGAGTTGAGCAGCAGAGGTTTGGGGTACAAATGTCATATCCTTCATCACTGGTTGGTTGTCTTGGCACTCATGGACACGAGCTTGCAATTGCTTGAGGGCAAGCAATTTTCGAGACGAGAGGACTGTCATGTCCCCAAATTCATGGGGGCTCCAATTTCAAGTAAGGTGAGAAAAGCGTTTTTAAATGCTTTAATAAAATAATATTAAATATAAATTTGAATTATTAATTAAATAACATTTAAATTTATTTTCTTTTGATTTGAGGCTGACCCTCTTAGGAAGGCGAATTTCCTTGTTTGGCCGACCTCATTTAAGGAAGGAAGAGATCTCATATATCTATTGGGTCATTTGACTCTGGACATCATCACGGAAGTTGGCAAATGCTATCATGGCGATCTAAGGGACGAAAACCCCTGCTGATCGACACCAAGATGGAGCGCAAAACTCACTTTGAGTAGTGATTGTCTTATCCAATGATTTTCTAGTATTGCATCCCTTAATTTCCAATTTCGCTATTTCAAGGCAGAGCCAGCATATGCGGGTGAGTGACTCCAAGGTCTAAATTAGCATTCATGGGGAGAGTGGTGATTAGTTCATTTCATTGGCAAAGCTTCCAGCTCTCGCTGACATTCAAGATTCGCTCAAGTCTTTCAGCGATTGCGGGCAGGCTCTTATTAACAAGAGATTGTGCATAGAGAGGCATTGATTCCAAATCACAAACATTTGAGGTCAGCATCACTAACATCTCCAAAGTCGATTCACAAGTGCAGCTTCAATCGCATAGGTCTTTCCAGACCACGAACTATACATTGATCTGACCTGGCAATGTTTACCCATGCCAGTCAAGATGTCTCTATAAGGGCAGGTCACTTGTGACTCACAAGATTGATTTAATCTGTTGGGTGAAAATTATGTAATCAACTTTTCAATAGATTACACAACTAGGACTTCAGCCACAGCTATGTGAGATATAATCTCTCCTCTCAGAAAGGGGAGGCACCCTTCTTACTGCTTTTAGAAACAATTGAAACTAAGTATTTACAACATGTACACTATGATTAATGGATTTGGGGTGTGTCACATTCATCCTTCTCTCTTTTTTCAGAGAAGATGTTTTACAATGCTCCACGGTTGGTAGTTCTAATTCAGTGAAACTTCAAACAAAAGACAAAGCAGTAATTCCAATATCTCTATCTTGACAAAGCAAAGCGTAGAGATACCAGCATGATAACAATCACGATAAAAACGAGAAAGGAAAGCCTACAAAGGCACAAAGTCATTCTGTAACTTTCCAACAGTAGATCCTTGAGATAAGTAACAAGTGTTATATTAGAAGCGCAAAGTCTTCTAGATACATCACCACAATAGTTTCACGAACAGCGTGAACAAATGCAAGTAGAAAGTCTTGCAGTTTATATACCAAAATAGTTCCACGAACAGCGCGAACAAATGCAAGCACAAAGTCTTGCAATTCATCCACCAAAGGTTACTCAAACATAAACTTAAATTCAAAGTAAAGAATGTAACACAAAGTTCACATAGATTTACTTGAAGCTCTTAGATCTCACACACCAATTACCACCAATCTTAATCAACTTCAAAAGACGATTGATCCAATGCAAAGTCTGGTATGCAACTTTCTTCTTTATCGATAAGATTCAAATTCACAAAGTTGAACACAAAGTTTCATACATTTGTTCCAAAATGAGCAGCACTTCATTGCTAGAGATAAAAGATAAAGATTACAATAGAAATCCCTATTATTTATAAAAGAGAGGTAAGAGAAAATCTAGGAAAATAGTTGAGTAAAATTAGGAAAGTTAGGTGAGCTAATTAAGGAAAATCTCACCTAACTTTGACCATAGTCAAAGTGTAATTTGTCTTCAAGAAATTACATCTCTGATTTTTGGTGTAATTACATTTCGAGAAAAGACATTTAAGATGTCAAAAACTATTTACAAGATGCATAATGGAAAGCATCAAAAAGTCTAACACTAGAGATCAAGAATCTTCATGGTTCCTTGCTTGGGCGCAGAAGTCTTCATATTTCTTCCTGGTCTCCTACATGAACTTTTCATCTGGAAGAACCAAGATTAAAGGAGGGATCACTTGACGAGATCTGGAGAGAAACTGCAAGGATGGCGAATCAATAGGTGTTAGCAGAAAAAGCAGCATTAGGAAGCGTGAAGCAAGCAAACGATGTTGAGCAAGCGCGAAGCGAGCAAACGATATTGAGCAAGCGCAAAACAAGCAACTAGGCACGGAAAACGAAGCAAGAGTGAAGAAACGACATTCAGAGTGAAAAGGAAGTGATTTGGAAAAGTTTTAAAGCAAAACTGTCAAAAGTGTAAGGGTGTTGAAAATCAACGCCCTTGCACTCAAAGAGGTGATCTCAAGTGTAAGGGTGCTGAAAATTAGCTCCCTTACACTTAGCATGTAAAATTGTGAAAAGTGCACAAGAGACAAAAATCAGCACCCTATACAAATTTGACTAAGTATAGATAAAAAGTGTATTAGAGCTTGTGCACCAAAGGTAGACTTTGACAAAAGTGCACAAGGGCTAAAAATCAGAGCTTGTGCACCAAAGGAAGACTTTGACAAAAGTGCACAAGCGCTAAAAATCAGAGCTTGTGCACCAAAGGCAGACTTTGACAAAAGTGCACAAGCACTAAAAATCAAAGCTTGTGCACCAAAGACAGACTTTGACAAAAGTGCACAAGTGCTAAAAATCAAAGCTTGTGCACCAAAGGCAGACTTTGACAAAAGTGCACAAGCGCTAAAAATCAGAGCTTGTGCACCAAAGACAAACTTTGACAAAAGTGCACAAGCGCTAAAAATTAGAGCTTGTGCACTTGGACACTTAGAAAAATCTACAATTTCAACATGTAGGAGCACTGAAAATCAGCACTCCACTTTTGCCAATTTTCACAACTCCCAAAGGTTGGAAGCTGACGAAGATGCTCATTTCGAAGCTCTTCAAAAGACGGACAGGGGAGGACACTCAAACGAACTGTTTGAGATTTTGGAACGTACTTCGAGGTGGATTGAAATTTGCCTCGTTTTGCGTGCTTGAACACCATGAACCTATGAAACAGACAAGTTTGTAGGGGGGTTATCCATGGATCGAGTGCTAGTAGATTCCATGATAACATAATCAACATTCTATTAGTGTATTTCAAAGTGTTTGGTTACCATCTAAATCAAAGTGAAAAGAAGAAGATTAATTGCTATTCTGAGTGTGAATTAATTCGAGTATATTACACAAATTGGGTAGGTTTTGTTGATGACAAGAAGTCTACTTCTGGATATGTTTTCAGTCTTGGTACAGGTGCAGTCACATGGACCAGTAAGAAGCAGCAAGCAGTAACTCTTTCCTCGACAAAAGCAGAGTATAGAGGAATAGTTAAGGCAGCATGTGAGGCAGTATGGCTTCAAAGGATGCTTGCTGACATGCAAATGTCTCAAGCAGGGCCTTCACTCTTGTTTTGTGATAACCAAGAGGTGTTAAAGCTTGCCAAGAATCCAGTCTTCCACAAGCGAACAAAGCATGCAGAGCTTCATTGTCGCTTCATCTGACAGCTTGTTGAAGATGGATTTGTGATGTTGCAGTATGTTCCAACTGAGGATCAAACTACAAACATTCTTACCAAGTCCCTATGTCCTGAACAAATTTGTAAAATTTAGGGGTAAACTTGGTGTAGTTAGTAGAATGACCATTAAGGGAGGGTATAAAAGTAATGTTGTAATATTTAATGGTCATCTTAGTTGTTAGTTTACTTTCAGTTAACTTAGATTGCTTTTAGTTAGTTTTAGTAACTTTTTGTTTTTGCTTTGGTTCATGATTGTTTCTTTTAGAAACATCGTCTTGTAATTTATTATTAAAGGAATATTCCTCTTGTTGTTAATAACGATAATTAATTACCATTTTAGAGACGACTTGTGAAAGTTAGAGAGGCACTTTCTTGGTGATTAGCCAAAATTGGTCTATATGGAGACAAAGCAACTTTAACAAGACAACAAAAATTAAGTGGATGATCTTATATGACTCTTGGTGGGACCGTGTGGAGCAGTGATGCAAAACTCGCCCATTACATGACGAAATTGCGAGTACTCGTGCACCATGCCTAATGGCAAGTGACTCGCCAAAAAACTCATCACAACGTTATTCATGAAACTCGCGGAAATTTTTGCTCCAAAGTGCGCAAAAAAGAGCGTGTTTTAGCTGATTAACTCGTTGAAAATATGTATAAAATATGCAAAATGCAAAACATTGAATTTTTTAACCTTTTTTTGACCCTTGTGCGACACAATTTCATAGCATGACAGGATGCGACGAGGGCACAAGACACAATGAGGACACAGTGAGACACAAAAAATTATGAAAGGTTTTTTTGCAAAAAATCTTCCCAATTCCCTATTTTAAACCTTGAGAAAATCTTCCCTCGATCGATCTTCATTGTTTCAAGTTTTCAACTTTCAACTAGTTGATGATAATATTTAAAAAAGAATATTGAAATGTTTGTATCTGTGATTGTTTATGGCATGTCGCTAAGAGCAAAAAGTCCCTTCATCTTGAGGCCATTCATGGTCAACTCAAACAATTGACTGTGGCCAGGTCTCCATCCTCTGTTACATAAGTTATGTAAGGGCAATTTTCCAAGCAAAAGGCACAACAAGACAATGGATCAATTAAAAGATTTAAAGAATGATTAAAAAAATTTAAAAATCATTTTTCTAAGCAAGTGCGCTCTAATTCTGGAAAAAATACCTAAGCTCGTCTGGGATGAACCCACGGTCCTGTACAAGTCTCCTAGCAAAATCATGTGTAAAATTATTTCTTGACATTGGGTGTGAAATGAAAAATTATGTAGTTTTTATAACTGTTAATGTTAAAAGTTAAAACTATGCAATGGATTTCACAATTGACACTCATAGAACCATACTATGTCTTTGAAATATTTTAAAACAAGGTTCATACGTAAGCATAATGCATTTGTTGAGCTGTAACGACCCGACCCTTCGGTAAAGTAAAATTTCCATATTTTAACAACAATAAGTAATGACAAAGCCCAATAAGTAATGACAAAGGCATTTCAATAAAAAAATTCTTTTCAATTTCAAAACATGATATAACAAATTTCAACTTTAAAACTATTTCTTTTCAAAAGAAATCAACAAAGTAATAAAGCCCAAGATACATACATAGCTTGTAAGCTTTTGCACAAATAGTAGTAAGAAGGTCCAGGAGTCCGTCCTTTCAAATCTTGGTACATCAGCCGCTTACTGTGGAAGAGAAACATCACTCGGGCGCTTTTCCGCCAATCACAGACTTATAATGCAGTCCCCCACACAGCTATCATTCGATAGATGGCCCTCCCTTTGAATGAAGAGATTGGTAGGGTATCCGTTAACGATTACCAACTGAGCATAGTGTTGTGTCCTACACAACTAGAACCTTGCTATTTCACAATCTCGAACTAGTATAAGGATCACAATGAACTGGCAGTGTAGTCTCAACTAACTCACATCTATGTGGAAGTCGTAAATTTCACTACTTTGGCCAAAGTATTCTCATTCAATACTTCAAATGAAGGTCATCTATCATAAACACTACTCAGGGCCAATTTTCCTTAAGGCTTCCTTACACTACGCATAGGTTTTGTCCTTCAAAGGATGTATCCGCCACCCCAAAATCCCACAACACACTAACCTACTAGAAATGAAACAACCTAGCAAGTAACCACATAATCCCCTCCTATACTGGAAGTCCTCATCCTAGGAGTTTCATAAGCTTTCTAAGTTAATCCAATAACTTACGCTGTGTTTGTTACTTAACTTAGTGCCTTCATTTCCGTCCTAGTATTTTAGTAACTACTTTAACATATTCCCCTTATATGGAGATCATACAAGTAATGCACTTCACACAAATATGCAGCCTTACCCTTTATACAGTTTACTTCCTAATTACAATTAATATGTAATTCAAATAGTAACTCATTTTCTCCTTTTCATGGAAATGCAATTAAACAAATGACTTCTTGCCAATGCACAAACAGTATTCACAAAGATTATAACATTCTAGTATTCAAGATTAGAATGAATAACAAAAGAATAACTCATGCCTAATATAGTGTCCCTTCAAAAGATGACGTCTTAGCACTTCCAGCACTTCTAGTTGTCTAGCAAATCCTTCTCAAGTTGTAGACTTTCCTTCTCGGGTTTACTCACATATGCCACTTCTCACTCAAAATATAATTACTCATAATTGATTATTCAACTGGTAATGATCACAGCCGAATTGAAGAATTTAACTCAGAATGTGATAAATTGATACTCTCATAAATATGAATGTTCTTAGTAAATATGAATGCTTTCAGCAAATATGAATGATAAAACCTCTTAGAATTTAGAAGAAACTCAAATTTTAGAAGTAATATTGAAGAATGAACAGGGCGGCTATATATAGAGCCCCCTGCTCAACCATTTTCCACATTAAATGGCATGTAAACTGCCAGAACTTAATTTTGAAAGTTTCCAATGTGAAATGTGGCGGATTTCAGAGGTCAATCGACCTCCAGCAACACAGAGAATATTTCAAACCTTGCAGATGTTAAAAATGGTGAATTGACACCTACAAGTGTCTCCAGCAATGGCGCTAATGCAACAATCTATTTGATGATTTTATTTACTAAAATGGTCGAGACTAATGGCGCACCACTTTGCCTAAATTCGGGGTTCAAATGACACTTCCATGGCTGCATCGCATTCCCAAAGACTTGGTCTTTTGCCCCGCGCGACTCAATCCGTGCGCATATTCTTCTCACGCCATTTTATTTTGCTTTCAAAAGTTTTAATATAGTTCCCAATGAAATATTTCATCCTTCTCATATTCTAAAGTTTTGATTCAAAAGCATGATTTAAATAATGAGTATTGAAAAAGTTCGATTCCAATGTTTGTGACAAATATTTATCTCTTAAGGAAATAAGTCGATTTCTTCTTTGGAGAGCAATTTAGAAATAAATCGATTTTCATAAATTGAGAGCTTGATTAAGATATAAACTCAAGTGGAATTTAATTTAATTTGAATTTCCAACATTGAGATTTAAAATACACTAAACTCATTATATATTATATATTATATATATATAAATATTTTAGAGTAACAATTTAATATATACATATATATATATATATACTCCTAGTAATATATATATAAATATATATATTATTTCACTTTAATATATTTATATATATATATTTACATAATATATAATATATTTATATCTACATATATAATCATATATATATTTAATATATTTATATATATATTTACATAATATATAATATATTTATATTTACATATATATATATATATATGTCGTCCTATAACCATATCGTAACTCAATATGTACATATATATATATATATATAAAAATTGTTAGGCAATAATAATTTAATATTATTAATATCCACATATATCATTGGTTGTGGGTATATATACATGTATATACACCGATATATATTTCTCTTTGTACACATATATGTATGTATATCATATCGATGCACTCGTATGAGCATGCCCACTTGCCATCATATGTTTGTATCGACATGAATATACCTATGGATATGTGTATATACTATATGCATGTATATATGCCCACCTCCTAACCAATAATGTAATATCATAAACAGATACATAGATAAACATCACTTATACATGCATTCGGAAGTAGGCAAGACTCCTAATGTCAACATACAAGCCTACGGATGACTTACCCATAACTTAAACAAACTGACTTAGCTTACTCAGTCTAAGGGACGTGTGTGTATGCTCAAATGGTTCTCGTTACTGTTTACCCGACCAAGCTCCTCTCCCGAGTGATATTTCTCCTCTGCTTGGAGGAATGGTTTGCACACCCGCATTCAATGACATGCTGACAGAAGTCATATGTTCACAACATAACAATATACATAAAACATCTCAAAAGTTAGAATAAACATTACTCCATAACTTTGCATGCACATTCATCAAGAATAACATCAATAGAACTAACATTTAAATGAGACAATCATTAAATGGTGACACATTCATATTGATAATAAGAAACAGCATGTTTTATTCATCGTATTGATTCAGTCATTACAATCAATTTCCCTATGCAGTAGTAGCTATACAATCGGGGTGTAACATGAGCGAATATAATATAAGCACAAACTAATAAAAATAGGTTATTGCTTATTACCAGAATTGAGATGTGTGTCAATGGACCTGGATATGTGGAAATTAAGGTTCCCAAAACAGAATGTAGCATTGGCAACCATGAAATGTATGAATGCAAGAACAAACTATAGACATTAACACAGATTTAATATGTAGAGACTTAAGTGTCATAAATAATGAATGGAAGGTGTCCTTGGCAGTCTTGGAGTGTCTTTAAGTGGCAGGGATGAACATTAGGTGCATGAGTGTCAAGAAGGTACACATGAGGGTTTCTCGAGTTCTTAAAGTGAAAAACACAAATAAAAGAGGCGCTTACAATAGATTTAAGTGGTGTGGTCACCTATAGGGCGCACTTCAGCAATAAAGACATATTTTCAAGTGGCAACTGCAGGTTATAAAGGCACCTGAGAGAGAAAATAAGATGGTTAAGTGACAAGAATGGAACAAGGGCACCCCTGAGTGATAGATTAGTCTTTGACGTGTTAGAAGGGAGTATGAGGTGTGCCAGACATCCTAGCAAACCACTTAAGTGACAGCAGTACCTAGAAGAGGTCGCAAACATGAGTTGAGTGGTAGAGACACCAGAAATAGGAGCTTGTGATGCAGTCAAGCGTAGGGGACCCAATGAAGGATAGCCTTCTCCTTGCAGCTCAACACAACAGCAACTCAAACACATTATGGAAGCAACAAACTCAAAACACAACCTTTATTCATCAATTTTAGAGTACAGCCTTGCCTTAGAGGAATACACAGTCATGCAGTCCTATAGGGACTGATCATCTCATAGAAACAGCCTCCCACACCTCTCTATCTGTTAAAAACAGCTAAGGAGGAAAAAATATATCCTACACTACCCTATTTCTTTCTTTATATCTTTCTCATAGCTACTAAGGCCCTTCAAGGAGGAACTTATTCTATGAATTCTCTGTTACTCTCCTTCCATCTTTTCACAGCCTTGGAGGAGATTTTTTTGTAGTCTTACTCTTCCTGTCTCTTCTCTCTCTTCATCATATCTCTCAACATATATATAGGCATGCAGACTTGAAATATCTAAAAGCCAACCATGGAAACGAAATGCCTCATTCTAAACCAAGGAAATTGGTTACAAAGAATAATTGTTATTCAAAGAAGTAGTATGCATTGTAGACAATAGAGCAGACAAAGCAATAATATTTGTTACAGAAATTGATGTGAAGCATTCAACTTCTCAACTTTCTTGTCAGAGAATTCATCAGAATTAAATGCTAAAAGAGATTAAATTTTCTTAATCTATGAAGAAGCAAACAATTACATGTTTTTGATTGCCAATTCCTTTGCCCAAAACTGTTAATGTTGTACGTTGTACCAACTATGTACCAAAAATCAAACAAAAAGCTTTTGTGTCAAACAAAACTGTGAACGTTGTATCAACTGTGTACCAATTCTGCTAGGATAGTAAATACTTGAAACTTTGATGATCTATTTGGATGATGGATCAAAGGAAAGCATTACAAATTTACAACAAAACACAACAGTACCAAGTTGTCTGAAACCCCAAAAAATTGCTTACTGGTTATAATAGGACTTAATGAGATCCTAATTTATTAAATTTTCATGATAACATTTTATTAGTAAGCAAGTCTCTAAATTCTAAACTCTTAACATTTCAACAATTTGCATAGTCGTCTTTTAGAAGTGAAGTTGATTGATTCTTTTGTAATGTCTATAATAATAATTCATTTTTTAAAGAGTATTACTAATCTTTTATGGTGTCTCTGTTTTGCTAGGTTTCATTCATATTTTCTCAAAATAGTATGGCTTATGCAAGTAGAAGAACTAGTGGTAAACCAAGGGATCCTTGCTAGAAACATGGAACACCGAGTGCAATGTAAGGAGAGGTTACTTGTATCCATTGCACTAAGTCTATGAACGGTTGCATAAATCAACTCAAATACCACCTTGCACGAATCCCTTGCCGAGATGTTAGGCCATGTACCAAAGCTACTAAAGAGGTTAGCACTCCTTCCGGAATTTGACCAAAGGAAGGTAGATAAAAAGAGAACAGCAGAGGAAATGGCAGCCCCAATCCCAGATTTCAATTCTACATGGTCACTCGGAGATATGGAGGGCCCTTCTTCTATAGGGCCAAACATACGAGGATCAAGAAGTGTGCGCAACCACAATTCTAGCTTTTTTGTTCCTTGTAATACTCTTGGTGCACAACCTTCATTGAAAGAGGTTGCATGGAATAGAGAGTTGCAACATGAGGCGAAATTAGCATGTGCGATATTTTATTACTATAATAATATTCCATTCAATGTTGGTTCTAGTCCTTATTGGGAATAGTTGGTCAATGCATTGACTATGGTAGGTTACGGGTTCAAAGCCCCAAGTCGTCATGAGTTGAGTGGACCATTATTTTAGAATGAGGTCCAAAACACATGCTGACTAGTGGAGAAACGAAGGAGAATTTGGGAAAAGAAAGGCTGCACCATTTTATTTGATGGGTGGACGGATAGCAGGAATAGGACATTCATCAAGTTTTTAGTGGCTTTAGGGGAACAATTGGTATTTTTAAAATTAGTTGATGCCTCCAACGAAATAAAAAATGCAGAGACCTTGTGCAACATGTTGGATGAGGTGGTGATGGAAGTGGGAGTTTAAAATGTCATTCAAATTGTGACCGACAATGCAGTTGCATATGTGGCAACCGGTAAACTTCTAGAAGTGAGGCACCCGACATTATTTTGGAGCCCTTGTGCTGCCCACTTTCTTGACTTGCTCCTTGAGGACATAGGGAAACCAAGTTGGGTGAAGAATGTGGTTGAAGATGGAAGGAATATCACGAAGTACATCTACAACCACACAAGGGTCCTAAGTCTCATGAGAGAGCACACTGATCGTAAGGATCTCATACAATCAGAAGTCACGCGCTTTGCTACTAATTTCCTCACCTTGCAGAGTATATTAGCTACATTGCCCAACCTTAAACGCATGTTTGTGAGTGAAAGATGGTTGGAGAGTCCTTATTGTAGAAAGGTTGAAGCAGAGAAAGTCATGAAGACCATTTTTGATGATAGATTTGCCAAAGTCATGGAAAAGATCATCAATGTAAGTTTTCAAATTTCGATTGATGATTTTTTTTTGTAATATTACAATTTGTTGATTTTCTTAAATTTTTGATATTTAGGTGTAAAAACCGTTGGTTAGAGTTCTACGAATGATGGATGGAGATCAAAACCCCATGGGGTATCTATATGAAGCCAAATAAGGCCAAAGAGGCAATTCAACATTTGTATGGGTCAAAAAGACTAAATATGAATCCATATGTCATATAATTAATCGAAGGTGGAACCAACAACTCCACCAACATATTCATGCTGCTGCCTACTATTTGAACCCCAAGTTTTATTTCTCCCCTACTTTCAAAGCAAATGTAGAGGTTGTTGTTGGCCTCAACACATATATTGAGAGATTGGTTTATGATGATAACCTTTGTGATCTCATACTTGATGAGATATAGAGTTATAAGAAGGACAATGGGGCATAGTTTTCTTCCAATTTTCGCATTCGTAGGAGAAACACTCTACAACCAAGTAAAAAAATCATGTGCTTAATATTATTTTACCATTTATTTTAATTTTTTAGGTTTATTAAAATTTTAAATCCTTACTCAGTTATAAACAACAATTGTTATCCTTGCAGATTTGTGGTGGGAAGATTATGGTGCCACAATGCGTAATCCTCAAAAGCTTGCCATTTGCATTTTATCTCAGCCTTGCAATGCTTCTAGTTGTGAGCACAACTAGAGTGTCTTTGAGGCCATTCACACAAAGAAGTGCAATAGTTTGACTCAAAAGCGCTTGAATGACCTTGTCTACATGAGGTACAATATTTGGTTGCATGAAAAGAAGGTACAAGGGCAAGGTTCATATGAAGCACTTGACCTTGATGACATTGATCCATATTCAGATTGGATTGCTAAGCCTAATGATATCAATGCGGAACCACGATTAAGTGATGATGAGTTAGTTGATTTGGAGAGGGAGGAAATTAAATGGGAAGTGGAAGTGGCAGCATATGAGGAGGTAGAAGGCGAGGTTGGTCATCCAGCAGAGGTAGTTTCCTCACACACATATCTTGATCCTATCACTATGAATGAAGCACCTATTGAGGCTCCTATTGAGGATATTGCACCTATACCATCTACATCAGCAACACCCACACAGCGGCAACAAACTTTTTCATGTTTTAGTCATAGAAGAAATTTATGATTTACAATTTTCATTGATACAAAAACTTGAAGTTGGTATGTATTCATAAGTTGAATTTGTTTTTTTGTAATGTCCCTAATAGGAATTATACTAATTTTACCCTAAATTATCAATTTCCCAAGCAAACAATGGATTTAGAGGGTACCTTGGCTTGATTTAATCCCTGGGGATGCTCAACCATGGGAGAGCATGGAAGAGAGTGACTCAATGGGATGTCTTAGCCTCTCTAGGCCCTAGGGCAGATATACCGTCCCCCTTGGCCTCACGTGGCACATGCCATTCATATGAGGTGGCCTACCTAGTGAGGATTCTAATTTATCCCTTATCCCCTCATCTTGCCATCCTTTTCCTTTTCCCCATGATTGATCTCCCTGTATTGTTACACCATGATAGGGGAGTGAGGTTCCAAAGGGTGTCTTTGTAGCCCAACTCTCCTAGGCCCAAAGGCAGTACCCTTTGTGGCAAAGGCAGTACCCCTTTGGCCCATGCGGGCTCATCTTGTTCCCCCCCTCCCGCCCTTAGTTGGCATACCTAGAAGAAGGCCTCATCACTATACCCATTTTGCAATTCTCCCTTCTCCCATCATGGTGAAGATATGTGCATAGTAAACTAATCAAATTCATATTAGCAAATAATCACATCAGCAATACATAATGATTAATGAGTATGCTACCATAAGATGTAAATAATAATATGCATAAACCATTAACCATATTTAAATAATACATTATATTCCCATATAAATATCCTACCACAAATATATTAATTCACAATTTTCCAATCACAAGATAACTTATGCAAACTGAGATTATGTTTTGCAGGCTGATCTTCTTCTTTACTTTTCCCCAATTCAATGCCTTGTTTGATTTCCAATCTATTCTTATTCCCTTCTCTTCCTTCTTGAGTGCTGATCCCTCCTTATATTCAATGCCATATTCCCCCTTTAATATCCAAGAGAATGGATGCTTGTATTGGACATATCATTTCATAATGAGTGGTTGCCTTTCTTCAACACCACCCATCCCACATTGCTTGGTTTAATCATTCATTAATGCAATCGCTTGATTTGGGAGTTATTTTATTGTGATGATATGTCATCTTCAATCACCGCCTTTTTTGAAGATTCCCCCTCCTTGCAAGGGATCACTGCCTTATTAATATTAACTAATCGCTGCCTTTTCAAGATCACAGCTTTTCAAATAATATCTCTCCTTTGTCTTGGCCAAGGTCAGTGATAAGGTTATTGGTTTAATATCAAAGGGAGTCGGCCGGCTGCATTTCTTAATATGCTATGTTATATTTTATATTATATGTTTTTTCATATTAGTCATATTATTATATTATGATAATATCAAGTTGTTAATATTTATCTTGTATTTTTAATAATTATAATTATAATATTATCTTATGATAATTATAATTAAATTGCTAATATGTATGTTTATATTCTTAATATATATTTTGTTATTCATTTTATTTATTTCCCTGTATTTCACTACTTTATATTCTACTGTTACAATTTCAGGGGCATGACATTTTTGGTCTATGATATGTATTGAACTCAAATTTTGATTTATTTATGATGGAAATCAGTACTATGTTCTGTTGCAAAATTGTTGTCATTGATGTCAAAGGTTGAGGAAGGAGTTCATGGTTGAATGTTGGTGGCCATGTATTGGAGTGAAATTTAAAATAAAATAGATATTTGTGTCCCCCCTTGGTTGGTGCCCCTCTTGGGGAAGTAGAAGAAATAAATAAAAAATGCAAAATATTTTGTTTGTTATGAGGCTGACCCTCCTCACGTTGGCGCACTATTTTAGGGATTTAAAAATTGAAATTAAATTTAATGCTTTCTATTTTGGTCTGACCCTATCTAGGCACCCAAATTTGAAGATGAAGAAGTGCATTTAAAAAGAAAGGTTGCATCCTTTTTGAATGCATGTGTTGCTTTGAAAAGTTGCCTCTCTTAGTAAGAATATTTAAAAAGATTGTGAAGATCATTTGAAAGTGTAATGTCCCCATTTTTTTTAAAAGTTAGCATTGTAGTCAAATAATTAATTTAATGTTGTCAAAAAAGCTAAATTAAAAAGAGACAACTTAAATTAATTATTTAAGTGGCAAAGTAACTTAAGTTAAGAAAAAAGTTAAATAAATTACTTTGAATTTCAAAAGGGAAATACATTAAAAGTGAGGCAAAAAAGAAGGAATTCAAGTAGACACCTCGGGGAGTTACAAGTTGAGAAGAATAAAAGAATTGAGGAGAGCTCATTGAGGAGGTTGGATTTTGGAAATTGAACACAGGTTCTTGTGGGTGAACGAAGTTCACAGCCTTTTTGAGGTGGGGTGACCTCTGAAGGAAGATTGGCTTCGGCAATAAAAGATCTGCCCTGGTTGATAGCTGGAGAAGACATTCAATTTTCTCGCTTGGGTTTAAGAGATTGAAGTTTGTAAAATTGTGAAGACTTTTGGAGAAGGCAATTTTGGAGATTGGATTAGTTTTCAGAATTGAAGTTTAACAGATGCTCTAGAAGTATTTCAGAGAGAGAGAAGAAAGGGGATTCCTTCAGGTGTTTCAAGACATTATATTTCATAATCTGCAGGAGCTGATTTGATTGAATAATTTCTACTGCTCAAGGTGCACCTGTCAAATAATAATTTTAAGGAAATTAATATTTCTATCTTTGTGCCGACCATTGAATCATAGGTCGTGAGGTTTTAAAAGAATATAGTTTGGTTTTGTATAAATTACAGACTAAGTACAGGAAACAAAGTGTCATCTTTATATAACTTCTTTTAAAACATCAAAGAATGAAAGAACTTCTTTATATATAGTCATCTCCATAGAAGGAAGCCATAAGGGAATTTGCGATGAAATTAATATAATTTATTAGTGCTTCCTACAAACAAGATTATGCCCATCAGGGTCATGTTGAAGCTTTTGGGAAGAGTCACGTTTCAGTAACAGCAGCTTATAAAGGCCAGCCATTATTGGTTATCCTAGAAGTTTGAAAATTGAAGGTTTTGAGTACATTTGAAGCCTCGAAGGAATTGTGATAGATGAAATTCATTTTGTTTAATGAGCCGACTCTATATCGAGTATCTTCAAAAAAATATTTGTTTGATTTTATGGCCTGTGTGAGTCGGGAATTGTGGGATGATACAACAAAATAAGTTCTATGAAGTCGTGACAGTCAAGAGACCAACACATCTCCTTGGGAAAATATATGAAGTGATTCTTTGGAGGTTACGGTTGTTTTTCTCAGCCGTCAATACTCATTCAATGAGTCAGTGATTTTTCAGAAGTTTATCGTTTTCCCTACAAAGCATAAGGATATTGAGTTCATTACGATTTGCTAGGAATACTAGAGGAGACAAATTCATTCTGAAGGATCGAACTGGTGATATAAAGCAATCCATTACTACCAATCGATTAGTTCTTGGAGACTAACAGGTTCATTGCATTTATGAGTTATGTAAATAAGCCGCTCAATTTGAAATACAAATGCCTCATTCTCCTTGAACATGGGACATAGATAGAAGATATCGGGAGCTGAATATGTTTGATGAAGAATTTAGATAACTAAAGCCAATGTCTTTCTTTCTGGCCACATAATGAAGACATGTATTGGGAAGATTGACACCGCATCAAGAAAATTGGTTATTTATTGAAACTGCTGCCAGAAGTATTGAAGGGTTCGAGCTCATTGAGATTTTAGCGTTGCCGCCTGAAGTATTGGGAGTCGATTTAAGAAGAAGGCGTTGTCGTGTCTATGTGGGAAGCTTTAATGAATACGTGGCAAATTCAAAAGCAAATAAGAACAAATTGTTTCTTTGATGAATGGAAGGTTTCTCTAGGAAACAGCTCAGTTTATAATGAATGGTCGGATTTCTTTAAGAAACAGCTCAATTTATAGGAAACCTGGAGTATGAAGATTGGATGTGTGACGCAAGGAGCAGCGAACAATAATGCTATTCATCGTTAGGAAGTGGATAGTCTCAGATTGGAAGAGTTGCAGCTGTTAGTAGCTAAAAAGAGTAGGGAAGAAGACACCATGTTATCAATACAGAATGAATTCATGCTTCATACAATTTGGAGAAGTCGTGATTGAAGATGCAAGTCCAGGTCAGGAAATCACAATAGTTTATTATTTGTGAAGTGAATATGTTATTTACATTTCACCAAGAACTTACTTGGTATTTGTTAGATGTATTCATTCTGTATTTCTGAGTCTCATAAACTGCATTAATGGATTACAAACTGAAGTCATTTACAAGGTTCAAATTACGAAACTGTGCATAATATGTTCATCTTGTTATACTGCCTGAGCTTAAGTCATTTGGTATTTGAAGTGTGATTAAACTCCGTGTGTAAAAGATCAATTATCCATCTAGTGGAATTATTCTGTAGCAAACTGGGTACAACAGTATACAAACTATTTGATGGAATGTCTGAGTAGTTGGATAGCTGAAATCAAAAAATTTATATGCAAATCAGGGTAGACCATTACAGAAGGCGAGCAATTCATTGAATATCATTCATGTAAAGAGCAGAATTAAAAGACATTTAAGTGCAGATTTTTGAAGACATATGAGCAGAATTATGAGAGACATATAAGCAGATTTATCAAAGCTTTATGGCAGAATTTATGAAGAAATTTTAGGAGATTCTAAAGGCAGATTTTGGTGAAGTAGTAAACAGATTTATGAAGGTGATTTAGGGCAGATCTAAGAAGAAGTCGCAAATAAATTATTATATTGTTCATTAGGTTGGAACCTTCTAATTAAGGAGATTGAGAGGTCAGTGCCTCTCATTAGAAGAGATTGGTGTCTCTTGCTGAGTTGGTGCTCAGTTGTGGGGATTGGTCTCTCCTATGGGTTGGTACCTACAAAAGAAGCTTTCTTAATGAAGTGGGTTGGTGCCTACAAGAAGATCTGTATAAGCAATATTTTGCCATGGTTTTCTCCCACAAGGGTTTCCTAGTAAATCGTGTGTTCGTCTTGTGTACCTTATTGCTAGATCTTGCATGTGTGTTATTGTTGTGGATGATGAAGTTTTGAAGTATTACTATTGTGGTTAATTAAGTTTTGAAAAAGTTAAAAGGTTGTTATACTAATTTGCCCCCCCACCTCTCAAAATAACTGAGTGCTCTTCATGTTCTACAAATTCAGTATATATGTGTTTTTTTGAAGAATATTTTTAAAATTATGTATTTTCAAATGTTCGATAAATTTGCCAAGTCCCAAGTTTTTTAAAATTTTGGACTTGCAGAGTTATTGCCAAGTCCAAGTTTTACAATTATGGTGTGGAGTATCTCTTCGGTTTCATTGAGCACATTTTGAGCATGATTTGCTATACTGACATGGACAAGCCTTGCTTGGGTGAGATATACAATGGCATCGACTCAATGATTGAGAAGATGAAGAGCATCATGAATGCGAAAGAGAAAGCCCTAAAGGGGCATTCTTCAAACAAGTGCACACAATTGTTGAAGAAAGATGGAACACAATGACCACCCCATTACATCTTCTTGCCTTTGCATTGAATACAAAATACTATAGTACTAAAATTCTTTTTGTGCCAACAAGGGTTCCCCCATATATAGATTTTGAAGTTGTTGAAGGGTACAAGGCAAAATTTCATAGACTCTTCCCTGAAATTAAATTGCACGATATAATCACAAGTGCGTTCATTGATTTTGTGCACTCAAATGGTCAAAGTTTTGAGGCTCTTTGTGACAAGTTTAAGAAGGATGCTCATAGTTGGTGGTAATTCCATGGCCAACAATTCCAACACCTACAACCCCTCATAATCAAATTTTTATCATAAGTTTAATAATTTTATTTTTTTTAGTCTTTAAAGTTTCAACTTTCAACTTTCATTTTTAGTTTTAAATTTTTTATTTTTATAATGTATAACTTTAACTCTTTACTTTGTATTCATAGGTTGCTAGTTCATCTGCATCTAAAAGGAATTGGAGCACATATTCTTTCATCCACTCAATCACGTAAAATAGATTGCACTCAAAAAAAGCAGAGAACTTAGTTTATGTGCATTCCCACTTGCATCTCCTTTCGCACAAACAACATGACTACAAGGAAGGTGACATGAAGTTGTGGGATATAGAGCCAAAGCATACTAACTTGGATGCTTTGTCATGCCCCCGCCATGATCAAATTGCAACACTAAAGTATATCATGAAGCATACACTTTCCTAACCTTACATAAGCATAATGTCAATGAAAGAAAGTGAATAAGGTTGTTAAGGCTGGAGGCCACTAAATTGCCCATTTGGCAACATTGGGTCTATTTCAGAAATGAGACATTTATTACATTTATACATAGCAGAGTAAAGGTATTATCTGTTCAAAGTCTAGTTGCAACCATACGTTGTAATCTTTCAGCCACACCAAATAAGGATGGTATATGAAAGTAATATGCATTAAGGAGTGTGCATCATTTATTAGTGGCATATAAGGAAGGAATAAAAGTGTTGATAAGTTGGAAATTCGTAAGAGGGTCTTAACAAGACAAATCCTAGTCAGCAATAATAACAAAGGTAAAAGGTGATTGCAGTCCCTTGTACTGAGTGCTAGAAGACAAAAGTTAAAAGGCAGCCACTAGAAGACAAAAATTAAAAGGCACCCGTTAGAATTATGTCATGTCCCCACCATATATATCACAGCCTGTCTTAAATACACTAATCACTGACCAAGAAAATGTTCATCGCTGACCAAGGAAATACTCATCGCTGACCCAGGACAATATTAATCGCAGCCTGAGCAAAGAATATTCAATGGGAATTAATGAAGGGAGATTAGGAATGTAACAATTCCCCAAGAAACAAATAATTAATAATTAAAAGAGTCTAAGGGGGCAGTGCTTGGGTATGAAGAGATGTATCCCTTACCAAGGTAAGGGTATTAAGGAAAAGATGTGACTATTCACTCCCCCTCCATGAAGGATATATAAAGGGGGTTGAATCAATTGGAGATGGGGGATCAAGTAGGAGATCAAATAAGATATAAAAGATCAGCAGTCAGAAAAGCAGCAGCCTTTGGATTTAGTAAGTGAGTGGTATGCATCATGATGGAGTGTGTATATCTATAATCTCTTATGTATCTTTAATATAATTACTAATGGGAATTGCTAATCTATTTAAGGCTCTTATAATTAATGATTTAATCTATTTGTTTCTCTATAAGCAATCAAGCATGGATTAGTAAGGAAACACAGTTGGGAGAGGCAGCAGACCGATTCCACAATGTAAGTAGGCCACCCCATGATGGATGGATAGGATTTCTTGCCACTTGTGGGCCAAGGGATGTTATACCATGCTCTTGGGCTTAATTGTGATGAACAGTCTCTGAGCGCCCTATCATGCCTTCCTCTCCAATCCTTGCTATGGTTGGTTATTTGAAATGAAGCTGTAGATTAGATTCAATTAGGTTATGTTATTTATCTTAATCTATTTGTTTCCCTATAAGCAATCGGGCAGGGATTAGTAAGGAAACATAGTTGGGAGAGGCAGCAGACCGGTTCCACAATGTAAGTAGGCCACCCCATGTTGGATGGACAAAATTCTTGCCACTTGTGGGCCAAGGGGTGTTATACCACGCTCTTGGGCTTAATTGTGATGAACAGTCTCTAGGCGCCCTATCCTGCTTTCCTCTCCAATCCTTACTGTGGTTGGTTATTTAGCTTCAATTAGGAGTTGTTATGTATCTTAATTGCAGTGTTCCACGAGCACAGGCCCCCCCTCAAAAAACCCCGCGTTTCCTAGACAGGGATGTCTCGAAGACTTGGGGACTTGGGGGGACGTCCCCCCACCAACCCACCACCAACGCCACCATCCCACCACCAATGTCGTTGTCTCCAAGACGCTACTAGGACTTCGAGGATGCTAGGGTGTCCTCAAGACATCTAGGGGACTCCTAGTTGTCTCCAAGATGTATAATTCTTATACTTATACATCTTTTTATAACTATTTTTTCAAGTTCTATATGTATTTCAGCACCCTATTGCCCCCCCGCCGCCGTCCCCCCACCGCCACCAAACTTAGACCTTTTGATGCTAGTTTTGTGACCTCAACCAACATTAGAATAAAATACCCAATAGAATATCCTACTCTCTCTTGAACAAAGACTCCAATGTGCTAAGCAAAGTGATCACAAAGTAGACTCCAAGGTCCGTGATGAATATAGGATAGTCTCAATTGGTTTGCTATGTTTTGTTGGTATTGCAAGCAGGACTTACGCTCGACTTTTCATCACTTTGGATTATGAATGCTATGGATGATGAGTGGTGAAATTCTATTATTGCCGATCTTTAAAATAAAATAAAAAAAATGGATAAGGGTTTTAGAGACTAGACTATTACTAAACCAATCCTATGAACTCAAGAGACAAATGCTAGATGACAAAATTCAAACCAATCTTTTCTTTGCCAAGTACGATGACTACAACAACTAGACAAAGATGGTCCAATCTTCAACGGGATTTACGAATGATATCCTATTACTCAAGACCATCATCAATTCGAAAAAATGAACATAAGGAATAGAATTCAAGTTTGACAATTTTAAAGTTTAGACAAACCTTGCACATCAAATTAAAAATCATTCAATTGAAAAAGGTATGAACTAATTTCACCATTATCAACACTATCAATCTTTCATTCATCTAACATGCATTCAAATCAAACTTTATTCTAAATCTACTCTAAATTCTACTTTAAATCTATTCTATGTTGAAGGGAGGTATGTAACCATGCAACCACTTGACAATGAAAAGGATTCAAGGCAAATCATGCGATATGAGCTTTTATTATCAAAGTAGCTATATGCAACAACTTCATAAGACTCTCTCCATAAAATGAAATGAGAGATTGAGAGTTTATATAGAGTTTTTGAAAACAAATAAATGGCCGAGATCAATCCAAGATCGATGGCAAAGATTAAAACAACTCAACCCTAACTAGGGTTTCCCAGAATAACATTTAACAACAAATGGGTGAAGAACACGTGGCATATGGAGCTATCTTCTTGGAGGCGCATCCTTATCCTCTTGAGTGGCTGTGTATTCGATGAACTTGGACACTATTATGCTGACTACCTCAATTGTGACATGTGGCAGCATATTGCCCTTGTATTCCAACACGTCCAAATCATCTGCACTCTCGGCAAAAACATTCTCCCATTCCAAATCCTAGCATTGGAAGGCATCCCGGATGGACAAGAAGTTTGATACCTTAGTCAAATTTTGCTTCAGAATCGGTCCAGTGCTAGTGAAGAAAGCCTCTTGGATTTTGAGCTTTAGATTTTCAAGTTGCATATCATTTTCTCGGACAATATCCTTTTCAAGTACATCTGCAACTACAAGCAAAATCTTATCCTGGATTTCTCTCATCTGCTCCTCAACTTTAATACTATCTGCCTTCACCTTCTCCAAGACTTCGCTCTGGGCAATTAATGCCCAGTACCAGTTATTAAAATCATATGCAGCACCAGCTGCAATAACTTTTCCATCAATTAGTTCCTACTTCAGAACTCCTTTTAGCACTTTGAGGCATGGGACAATTTTGTCTTGAATGTCTTGAAGGTT